>VZRZ01000912.1:62711-170831 GCA_013398175.1 Climacteris rufus | reverse complement strand
GCCCAGGTCCCGCTGCCTCCGCGCCCGGCCCGGCGCCGGCCCGGCGGGGAAGCGCCTCGGCGGAGGAGGTCGGCGGTGGCTCTGGACGGCGGAGTTCCGCGTGGGATCGTGTGCCTGGGCGCTCCCCGGCGGCCCTCTTGGGGGCCCTCTTGGCGCCCGCGGTGCTGCTCCCGGCGGCTCTCCCGCCGGCTTGCAGCTCCTGCCCGCGGATCGCAGCCGCCCGGGAGGTTCTCCTGCTTGGCTGGCCGAGAAGGGGGAGGTACTTAGAGTCAGAAATTGGTTCCGCTGGATCAGGGTTGTGATAGACGAGTACGGAACTGATGGGAATTAAGGCCGGGAAGAGCTGCCTTTCTGTGTACCTTTTACCCCCGGGTTTTCTATCGCGTGGGGCGATTCTGATACCCCAAAGTGAACGGGCTTTCCTTAGAAACTCCTGTGGCTGAGGGCATTCCCTTCAGCTGCCTCGCCAGCCGTGCCAGCGCCCGTGCAAAGGGTCCTGCTGTAAACAGGAGCACTGGGATCCTTCTTTCCCTTGCACAGCCGACTGTTCCGCAGGAGTGGGAATGTGAAAAACGGTTTTCTTTTTTTTCTAGCTGTGCTGAAGACTAGTTTCTGCAAGAAACTTACCAAAATCTGCCAGCAAAGAAGTTGAAAACTTTACTTTAGAGTTTTAGTTATATTGTTTGCATAGTTTTATAGGACTCTCTTACACCTGTTGCCTAGTGCTGCTCTTTCAATTTGTTGCATAAAATATGAATGCACTAATATTAACTGTACAGTGAACTTTTTTGGACATGATAATCCTTCTTTGTTTTTGTTTCTCTTTTTTCAGATTTCTGGGTAGTTAGACTTTTTTTTTTTTTTTAAATAGGAATTTCCAACTGTGTCAGAATCGGCCATATAGTAATTTTCTAAGCCTTAAATTTTTCACATTTCAGAGTTCCATATTTGTCATGTGGGGATGTATTTACTGCTTCCTAGAAGGAACTTAATATACCTTAAAGTTACAGACAACTAGGAGCCTGTAATGCATATACATTATGCATTATATATGCATCTATAGCATATCTACTCTGGTCATAAAATGAAGTGTTGCTGAAAGTAGCTCACCCATGCCTTGTAATGCATCCCTGCCTCCTATTTAAACCTACTGCTAGTCTGACCTCGTGACTAATTAATTTAGAGAGCTAAACCAGGAGAAAATGAACCTGTTTGGGTTTTTATTAGTCACTGATGTGTCTTCTTGAGCAAGTTGTGTTCAAGGAGGAATATGAAGTTGCACAGCGTGGCAGAATTGTGTGACAGGGCATGGGACCATGATTGCTTTTCTTAGTGGTGTCTCTCAGCTTTTAGTTTGATGTTACCATTGGTCAGATCTGTGTCCTCACTTAAGCTGAAAGATTATATGGAGTTGCAATAATGAGAAATGTATTTGAAGAAATGCTATGAGTACTTTTATGTTTGTCTATTTATTTTCTGGATCAGGTGGAAATGATGGAGGATGACTGTGTGGCATCCTCCACACCTCCATTTCTCACTGAAAGCTTGGAGTTGGCAATGGAAGTGGAGAATGAGAACTCAAGGCCACCTTGTTTTTCCTGTGCTTTTGACAACTGCAGTGGAGGGAGAAGCTTCTCTGCAGACTCTTATTTAGCAAGTGGGTCTTTTAAGAGGTACGGGATTTTTTTGAATTACAAACATAATAACCTTCTAATATGTTCTTTCCATTCGTATTTAGTGTCTTTGAATGCTGACAGGTTTCCAAATCAGTTTGTTCTTCAGCTCTTAGGTTCCTGAACTCAGCTTGGTGATACCAAAGTGGGAAGGATGGTTGTGTTGATAAACAGCTTTGAACATGTTCTAGGTGCAGCTCCTAGCTTTGTGACCTTACTTTTAAGATACTGTAAAGGACATTTACAAGCCTGTTAAGATACTTCAAAACTGGCCTGTTGGGCAGCAGCATCTGAGATCACTTAAATCTCTGAGGAGGCTGCAGCACTGCTTGTCCCAGTCATATACTGGCCTCTTTTCACTCTTCTCCATGTGATAGAAACAAACCTGCTCTACGTGGCTTCCCCAGGTTGCTGAGACTGTCCTTTGTAACTTTAAGATCCCATCTTTCTCAAAGCTTTTTACTCTGGCATGCATTCTGGATTTAAGGTTCTGCATAGCAAGTAAGTATTTTCTGTTAAACTTGAAAACATTACTTTGCTTTAGTTATTACCTGCCTTATTTCTCTTCTTTGGCTTAGTTTTCTGTGATATTTACTCATCCTACAGGGGTTGTCTTCCTTTTCCTACAAAAACCTATTCTTTGTCTGTCTTCCTGCCAAGCTTCATATTTTGTATTGCTTCTTTGTTTTTCCACAGCCTTTTCTGTAAAGCCTTGAAGGGGATTCCACTGCACATCCCCCATTCTCTTCCTTAGTTATCATATATTTTAGTTGCAGCAGAGCACAGTCATTCAAATTGATGTCAAGTAGGACAATTGAGGGAGCCCGTGTCTGCATGAACATATTGGTAGTGGATTCCACATTGACAAAGAAACATTTCACCTGAAATTAAAACTCACTCAGGAGCTTGTATGTGGACAGGTTTCCCAATCACTATAGTTGTGATAGTACACAACAGAACAGTATTTACCTTGTCTACCTGAATTGCAAAGTCCTGCAAAACCCTGCATGTGAAGGACACTTCTGTCTTCATTACATTCAACAGGAGTAGCTGTATTAAATTGCTAGAGGCTTCAAAACAGTCCAATGTTTAAGAAGTTACCAAGTGAACTAAGGTGTTGTGGGAGATTGAGCCAATTATTCAACAGATTGTTGTTTTGTCTCTAATAGTGCAAAGTTCAAGCAGAATATGAATTTGGTGTGTGATATAATGGAAACCAAGTGCTTGCCTAGTGGATTTTATTACTTTCTAAAATAGAAATATTTCTTACATATTAGCAAATTGAGCTTCATCTGTGTGGAATTATGTTTGAAAGGCAATGAGAAAAGTCTGAAATAATTTGCTTTGATGTTATTATGCAGCTTGCTGTGTGTTTTTTCTTAAAGTGTGTTAATGAAACATTTTTGTATTTGCACATTTATAATGTTTTTGCAATACAGGTGTCTGATTATCTCCACTTTGAATAAAATGGTAATTAGGATGTTATTTTTCTTTAGCCAGAGCAAAGAGTAGTTATGGCCTAGTGTTAGGTTAATGACAAAGTCACATTTTGATCCTCATCTGTTCACCTGCCTAAACATGTGCTTTTATCCGTGTGTTCTGTATAAATATTATTAAATGTACATAAAGGAACAAATGTATGTTCTAGCATTAGTTATTAGGTGTGTTGTGTGCATTGAGACAGATTCCAAGCATACAAAGCAGTGTGTTATCTTATGTAGAAGCCTCTTCTCTAAGGACAGTCTGTATGTTATGTCTCAGACCCTTTGTAAGTATGAAGATGTTTCAAGGTGGTAGCTTGTTAATTTTTATTTGTTTCCAACATATGCTGTGACCTGTTTTTATGCTTTTGAAGATAGGAGTTGTCATATTGCTCTAAAAGGTTCAACTGTCTTTTGAGATGTGTATTGTATACATGTTGTAGGTAGATTCAGAAAGTATTAGTGGTACATAAGCCAGCTGTAGATACTTTGTTCCATAGGTTTATTACTGGAGAATGAATGAATATTGTTGGCTCTATTTTGCAGGGTTTTGTTGAGACTAGATCCTTCTCCAAGTGATTATGAAGAAGATGTAGTGGAATTGTTTGGCTTTCAGTGGGTTACTGAAATGGCATTAGCTGAATCCTGTGGATTTCTCTTTGGATTACTTAGGTATGTTAATGCTATATTTTATAATTAATCCACTTGTGTAATTATACCCACTGTAAGGATGTAACAAACTTGTCAGATTTTTGATAGTAACATCATAAAAGACTGTGGGTTATGCAGTGCATCTAAAATAGATTAATGCTGTCTGTTTAATGCTCCAAGAAGTGATGGATATGACACAGATGGAATTGCAGGAGGAAGTACATTGTGTCACAGTTTTTTAATATTATGTGACTTATTATTAACTTTCTAAGTAGTGCCATGCATATCTTAGCCATCACCAGATAAAAAAATTGGTAAGTATAGTTATTACAACAGACTGCTGGGGTTAATTTAGAAGGCTCTAGCTTCAGAATATATGAATAAACTATGTAAGATTTCCTTGAATGAGATTGTGCTACCCATATAATTGAAGTTGTCTTTGAAGATTTTTAGTCCTTTTTTGTGCATAAAGGAAAGTGGAGGTTAAAAATCAAATACTATAAATGCTGGATGCAGTGCTTTCTTCAATTGTTTGGATTAGGATAGCTTCAGCAATCTCTTCAGATACAGTTACTCAGTGTTTGACTAATTCAATGTAGATGCTTAATCTGGTCAATGCAAATACACAGATCACTGATAATCCTCTTTGCTACTGATAATCCTCAGGATGTACAGCACATACAGAGAGTGGATAGGAGAGGGGCTTTTGTATGATTTCACAAATATAGGTGATGTATTCCATCATTCCTTTCATTGCAGTGGATTCTTCCATCCCTTTAGGGTATGACCAACAGCATGATGTGCAACATGATTAATAGGGTCTGGCTTATTGAAACATGGTGACATAGTTGACTGGAAGTGTGTTAAAACCAGTATTATTTAGCTTTTCTTGTTTGATGCAAGCTTTGACTTCATTGTGTTAAAAAAAAAAAACCTAGTAAAAAGTTTCAGCTTTTAGTCTGATTTATTAACTGTTTACTAGCATAAAATCACTGGGCAGTGATACAGCGATGTTGAATGAAATGGCTATTTTAATGTTTTTTTTCCCTGTAATGTAAACCACTCTCTAATTTTAATAGAGATGAACATAAGGTATAATGTATTTCATTGTGGTGGTGAAGTTATTCAAGCTGTACATTTTTTAAAACCTACTGAACTGCTAGGAATAATGGATGTCAGCTAACTCTTGGCTCTTGAGGGTTTGGTTGCTAAGCTGTCTTTTGCTGTGACAAGTCCCTCTGCAAAGACATTCAGTTCATTTATTCAGTCATAAAATGGAACACTTTCATTTACAGACCAGTTGACAACTGAAAGTAGCAAAACTCCTTTTTCCACTGTGGAAATTGAATGTATTAAGTACAAGTTGCAGTAGTTCTTGAGGATAAGGTGGCTGTATATAGTTCAGTTAATGAAGCACAGTTAATATCTATGTTTAAATACATGCTTAGAGAAAGCTAGTCCTTTTTAATGTCTAAGTATAATATTAAAAATTATTTACTAATTTTAAATATTGTAATAAATACTAATAGTATACCACAGAACTGCAAGATAAAACAGTAATTGCAAAATAGAAATTTTTACTTATGGGTTTTTATGTTATGTAAGTGTAAGTAAAAGTGAATGAGACTATGTAACTATTTAAGTGGATATATTAAGATAATATATCTTTCATTAATAAACAGAAGTATTAGTTTAACTGTCAGAATATACATTTGCAAATAAAAAAAAGTAATTATTAACAGCTGTGAGGATCAATCTTTGAGGTACAAATGCAGATTGATATTAAAATGGTTTCTTTAAAAAATGGTATTTTCGTTATGTTTCTTGTGCCCAGTTTGTGTTTTTATTTTATTAGCCTACTGTATTCTGTCTTTTGTCAATTCACTGAAGAGTCTTTCTTTTTTCTCTGTGTGTCTGCTTTCTGATACTTTCCTTCTCTAACCTTCAGTCTCAACAGCTCTATTTCAAAGTCCATAAAGCTTCAGACTTCCTTCCTTTTTACATGATTGAAATACTTGAAAAATCCAGGCAGAAATTCAACTTTGATTCCAAAACAAAAAAAAAACTCCACAACCCACCTAAATGACTGAAGGTAATCTTGGGTAGCTGACATGGCTTTATCCAAGGAAGCAAGAAAGAGCTAAGGGAGATAACTGTACTGTATGTTTGTGCTTTAATATGCAGGTTACAACCTGGAGTTTTGTGTCTTTTAAATGCTTCCTAGTTTTCAGGGTTTTTTTTCATACAAACAGTTGATTTGTGTTGGGTCCATGTGTCCTATTTCAGAATCCTTCAGTAGTTGTTGCTTTGACTGTATAAGAAATGAGGCAGAGTTCCCTCTTCAATTTATGCAGCATTTTGTTTCAAAAGTCTGTCTGACACAGTTGTGTTTTTCATATAGTAAGTTTAGTACCATTTTATCTCTGTGGAGACTGTACTGGAAGATCACTCGCAAATAACAGTTGTTACAGAATATGGCCAAATATTTACCTATTTGCTTTTAAAAATACTCATTTGCAGTGGCACTTAGCTGCTTTAAAAATTTTCTCGCTCCTGTCTACAACTGAACTGAGCTTTAACTTTTCTAGAGACACCTCCTTTTACTCTACTGTATTTGTTGCTGTTTATCTTTTGTGCTGGAGTTGAGCAGCCAACCACCCTAAGCAGGAAGTGGGAAAAGCTGCTGATAGAATGTACTAATGCACGTTCACAGGTGGATTAATTTAGTGTTTATTCAGTGTATGCCATGAGGGTTGACTTTTAGGTTTATTCTGTGGTCAAATATGAAGCTGAGTTATGCTTGTGGAAAGATCACTTGCAGGGAATGGCTTTCAGGCTTTTTTGTCTGTCTTGTTTTTGTCCTTCCCCAGTATTTAGCCAGTTGTTGTAGTATTTTTTGTTACTGTTTTAAATGTTTTAAAAACAAGCAAAAATTCTATTCAATGTCATCTCTTCACACTTGCATGCATCCATTGCCTTCCACTAAAGCTCTTTCCTAAGTTACATTTCTGTAAGTTTTTTCAGAACTACAAAGCAAGGAATGCCTCTTACCTTTCTCTGTTCTATTTAGACCTTACTAAAGTGTAGCTAAACAACTTTTACCTATATAAGGACTATGAATCTTTGTGTTCCTTTAGGCAACAGATACACAGACTGGAAAACCTAGTACAAATGAGTTCATCTGATTTTGGTAAGTTTTACAAATTTCATTTGACATTGGAATATATAGCTGACTGCCACTTCATTACAGAAGTAAATTCTCGCAGATCATGCTTGTGCTTTGACTCTTGACCAGGGGCTTTTGGAGAGTGTCTCAGAACGGCATATAACCAGCATAAAACTGCAGTAAGAGTAAAAATATAGGCAACCAAGTGAGGTGAGATAGTATGAAAATAGATAGTGGAAGTGTTGGAAGTCAATTTGGAACCAGATTTACCTGTATGGTAGATGGACAGGGAAGTCCTTACTCACTGTAGTGGGGAATTTTGCTTTAATTCGACTTGAGCTAAGGTGTCACCCTTAGGGTAGAATTTGGCAAAACTATTAACTTGTTTAATTAAAAATGGAAAATTGCATCAAAAATCCCAATAACTATTTTAGTTGCAAAGGTAGTTGTTTGGGATTTTTTTCTGTGTTCCCTTGGCTTACATTTAAATGAGTTAGTTATGTTTGCTTGGTTTAGAGTTATTTACAAACTTAATTTATCTTTGCAGTGGAATCGATAAAATGGGATCAGTACAAAATGCTTTGTTTCAATTAAATACTGAGGCATGAGAAGCAGTATGTTTCTGAAGGATTATTGCAGCCTTGGGCTTATTGTAAGTTGGAAGGCTGAATGAGCAAGTTGCAAAGTTCAGTAATTACTCAGAAATAAACTGTCTATAGTATCTTCTCATTACAGATAAAGTGCTTGTGTTCTATGAGTGAACATTTTTACACATTATTTTGTTTTGTTACTGTAGTGTTCTGCCATTTAAATCATTGAAGTGAATTTATCATCAAGCTTCTTTCATGTGCTGTTTTCGATTGTGTCTTAAAAGTCTAATTTTCTGACATTTATAACATAATTGGAAATACCCTGTTTTAAATTATGTTTGAACTTTTACATGGTAGCTGGACACCAAGAAACTGTTCTGTAGTTCTTTCTTCCCTTCAGTTGAAGCATCTGCTTGGTTCTTTTGTATCTTGTATCCTGTTCTTCCACTTGTCAAATAAGCTAGTAAAATGAAGTTCTTGAATTTTGTACTTTGCACCAGGTTCTCTTTGTGAAGTATATCAAGTCCTTGATTCAGCTGTGACTCAGTTCCCCCTTTATAGAAAAGGACAGGTAGTAGAAGGGTGTCATGAGGATTGAAGTATTTAAAATGATCAGACAGGGTGATGCTAGGAATTATTGATGTCTTAACTAAATGTGTTGTCACCACTGTTTAAAACCCTGCTTAAGAGTTTTGGCTCAGTAAATCTTTGTTATGCTGTGTGTTTATATAGATATCAATATTGTACATTTAATTTATCAGTCTTAATGAGTTTTGGAGATTTCATACTGAGAAGTGTGTAATGTAGAAGCCATATAAAGGCTTTTCTTGTGCTCTAAATGGTTTGGCTTTTTGAAAATGCCTGCTCATTTCTTAACACTTTACTGTTTCTATTTGTTCTATTTATTTCATTGCTGAATGATTTATGATACAATGCAAAAGACTTTGTAGTGAGATATTATAATATAGAATTTTGCTTAAACAGAACTTCTGAGAATTTAGGATACAGTATTTGTTATTGCTACAAATCAGCATTAATGTCTATAAATAATTACTTCACAAGAGAGTGAATTGATCCTCTTAAACCTGTGGTTCATTACCATGGCAGATGCTATGGCTTCTTTTGTGGTGCAGGTAGGCTATACACTGGAATATTCTGATACTTGTATCAGTTGATTTGTTTTGCTCACTGAGTGTTGTTGCTCAAAAGATGTGGAGATGGGCTTATATGCACAAAGCTTCATTTGTGGGGTCTGGAACAAGTGACATACGTGAACTTCCAGGTTATCTGGAGGGGATGTGGGGACAAAAGGGAGAGGGAGAGCAAGATAAGAAAAGGGAAAACACCCCAGTGGTTGGCTGGGGATAGGAGCACATATGCAGTCCAGTGTAGTGGGTGACCAAGAGTTTTTGTCATGCATGTGATGCACTTTCATTTGGCCCTGCTGAGACTCCTCATTTGATGCTTGCATTTAAGATGCTTTCCATAATCATCACATGTGTAATCAGGCTGACTGGTTGCTAAGCTTTTGTGTATATATATTATTGGGCAGTAGTTACTTGGTACTGACATGATTATATTTGCTTTGTTATGCACTGAGTTTCATCTTTCTCTAATGTAAGCTGAGAGGTACAAGGCAGGGTGTAGAAATAAATAAGAAGTGATTCTCACACCAGTGGCAGTACCTTGCAGTGAATCTCTGCTGCAATGGGGGTGTTTGAGTTTGCAGGTGCAAGGTAGGATGGTAACACCATGAGAACAACATCTTCAGAGAAGAAAGGAAAGGAGACATATTGCAACACTAACTGGCTGAAAGGATACAGAGCTGCAAGTGAAAGGCAGGGTTGTGAGTGGATGGCTCTTAGCATTACACAGCTGAAGGCTCTGTGCAACAATGTGATGCTTCCTAGGAAAAGTTACAAAGCGTATTTACAAATAAGCCCACTTGTCTAAGTCCCCCAAGAGAAAAGGGTGCTAATAAATTGTTTTACACATGTCTTTACTGAAGGTGTCTTGGAAGCAGTCAGGAAGCAGGGCAGTAGGGCTGAATTTCTTCTAGCAGTGAGTGCTAGCCTCTGTCACCTTTCCCCAGGGTCTTCTTTTCTCTCTGTATTTGGATATGTGCCTGAGATGATAAGATAAAGAATGGATCCCTCTAGCAAGGTGACATTTAGATGGGTGTTTGCCATCAGTCACCTCCCAACTTGTCAGCAGAGGGTGGCTTTCCAGTGGTCTGATTTAATTACTGTGGAGAATGCAAATGTTAAATGAGTCATGGTGTGGTCCCATCTGCTTTAAGTAATTGATCTCTTTTACTTCAGGTCAAGCTGCACACTTGCACTCTGAAGCAGAGAGCATAAGGCGTCAATGTGTTGAGTTTTTGCACTATGTGAAAGTTTTCATCTTCAGGTGAGATTTGCACACATTTTACTAACTTGGATATTGAGGTTTGTGTAGTTGCTTCTTACCCATTTTCTGATTGTGGGTATTTTTCTGTACTTCAGGTATCTGGAACCCCCTAAGGTGGAAAATGATGGAATGCTGCATCCTTATGAAGAACTAGAAGCTCAGTTACCATCGATGTTGGTGGAAGAGCTTCATGCTTTGACCATGCACAATGGTCACCTTTGTGAACTTCCTAGTAATGTTCTGGCAGCATTTACTATTCAAAATCAGGCAAAGGTTATGTCTTTTTATAATTTTAATTTTTTATGTAGCATTATGTATTCAACTTGATAAGTTTTGGCTTAATATAAGTTAATCTTTATTTTGGTTTGTTTTTGGTTTTTTTTTCCTTTATTATCTGCCATCCTGTACTTGGCGTGCACAACTAATGAGATCTGGATTTTCTGTTGTTGTTTTTATTTATCTATTGATTTTTATGTTCTGTAGCTTTAGAATTCATCCTACACTGCACAAATGATAATAGCAATTGCAGGTAGATAAGTAGGCTAGAATTAGTGTAGCATGTTTAAAAAATTCCTTGATGTTTGTCTCTAGCAATGTTTAAAATTTCTGAGCTTCCCAGCAGGAAGGGCATTTCTTTAAAAGTACATCCTGAACTCTGACTCAGAATAGGAAAAGATCATTCATATAAAGTAAAGTGCAGATATGAAAGGAGACACAGCAACATTAAAGACTAGCGAAGTATACACCATTTGGATTTGTGCATACATATGATAGGTAATGCTTTCAAATCAAAGAAAAAAAGGAATTTCGGTCTTATGTTGTATAAAATAGTATCTGGAGATGAATTGATCCACAGAGAAGCAGCATTTTGAATCTTTGTTTGTTTAGCTTGTGAGAAGGGCCACTATTGAGCTAATGAAAGAAACAGTAATTTCAAGTAAACTTTAAGTAAGAGAATACTCAAATTTTGGAATTATTTTAAGAGCTCGCTTTAGCAGTTTGTGTGCTACCTAATGCTTTTCTGTAAAGAAAAGGTTAACTAAATGTGTTTTAATTTGTTAAGCTTGAATTAAGACTTCGGAAATAGCCTCTTACAGACAGAATTGTCATGAAGGTTTTTTATTTTCTTTTTTTTCCCTGAACTGAATGGCATGTTTGTATTTTACATTGTATTTGATCATAGAAATCCATAATGTTCATTATAGGCCATCTTAGAATCGTTGAAGTTGGGAAAGTCAAGTAATGGTATAGTCTAACCATTATTCTAGCACCTTCATGTTCTCCACTAAACCATCCACATGTTTTTGAACAGTTCCAGGTATGGTGGTTCCACCAATTACCTGGGCAGCTTGTTCCAAAGCCTGACCAACCTGTCTTAGTACAGCATTCAGAATTCACTAAAGAAATGTAAAATATACATAAATATGTGTATTTCTAATCACAGGTCTTTCCTCCATCATGGCACTTACTACACCTCCATCTGGATATTAACTGGCTAATATTAGAAGTTCTTCATGTACTAGATGAAAAGATGATGAGTAAGTATGCAGGCTTTTTTCTTGAACTTACTCTTTACATATGACTTACCTAGTTTTCCCATTTTGATTTGTCCAGAATCAGATACTACTACTGGTAGTTTTAAAGCATAGCTGTATTTAACAGAGTTAGCTCAAATATGATAAAGGTAGGTTCTTTGTGAATCATCATGTGGCTCAAATTAAATAAAATTGTGTTAGGAATTTGTTCTGTCAAAACTTGATCAAGATCACAAAGTTCATGCTCAACTGATGCAACATACTAAGTATTTAGTAACAATGTACTTCTTGACATCACCCATTCAAATGCATTTGCAGATATCCAGAATGCATAACAATGAATGGCAGTTTGATGAAAACAATGTAGGGAAAGTGTCCAGGGATGGACCTGAACAAGGATTCTTGGAGGAGAGAATTTGTAGTATTAACCATATGCAATGCTAAGAAAATACTGGGCAAAAGAAGAAGCCTCAATCAGAGAAGCTTTAAAAAGTACAGCAAGAAAAGGGCAAAGCAATATCTTTTAAAAAAAATAAATTTAAAGGCTTTAAAAGGGCAAAAAGTAAGTTGATAAGAGTAAGCTGTTCATAGAAGCTAGATTAAAAAGGTCATAGAATGCAATTGTAAAATGCAATTTCAGAGTAGTTCAGTTTGCTGAAGAATTGTTAAAATACAGAAGAGAACCTTATTTGCTTTGTGAGGCTTATATCTATTTTCCATGTCTATTCTACCAAAATAAATCACAAAAATGTATTTTCTTACAGAAGAAAATACTGTGTCATTATAACCATACTTTCCTTCACCTCACCTTATGAATTATCAATATAAATTCCATATAGGAATTGCAACAGTTGCAGTAATGTTGAGTATAGAAAGAATGGACTGTATGCTTAGCCCAGGTAACTGGTACTGGATCTGAACTCTTGGATTTGCTTTTGCCTGCTCCAAGTGCTGTCACAACACAGCCCTGCTCAACATTCACACATTTTCTCAGTTTCTGCATGTCTGTGTTACTGGATAGTGTGTGGGTTGTCTTTTTGTTCTGTAATTCTACATTTCTTTTATGATCTGTTGTGGGATAACCTGTTTTCCTTTTTTAGGGCATTTTGGAGAAAGGATAGTGAAACTGTTGGAGGCAATTTTTTGTCCAGAATACAATATTTGTTTCTAGATAATGTGCTGAGTAATAATGCAGTAATCTATATTTGTAAGAGAAAGCTTGTGATTTTTAACAATAACATTTACTAGTAAAGACAGTAATATCTCTACATATATTATCCTATATCCTTTTAGAATTTTTTAGGGTTTTTTCTCATTCTGTAAAGTGTTCTGACTGGAAACTTCACAGTGCTGAGACCAATGGCAGGATAGTGGGTTCAGGGCTTCACCTTGAATTTCCAGGAATACAATACAGGCTCATTCTACGTATCATCTGCTCCACTGATGTCAAGGGAGTTGTGCTGTTGAAAAGCTTGTGGGATAAGATCTTACAGCCTCTTAACTTTACCATTTTATCTGTTAATGTCTACAAATGCTCAAGTTGGAACATGATCATGCCAGCTTTTTACATCAACACATCCAAAGGAAAGTGTTAGACCTCTCCAGAATTGTTTGTCATCAACTTGCATATCTGCAAAACATGTCATGATTCCAGAACATGCACACGGGCATGTGACAAAGAGGAAGTTGCAGATAAATAAATCTTTATTCCACTGCAAAAACTGTGCCAATAAAAGGCTGTAAAGTGCCAAGCTATTTTACTGTCAACCTGAATAATACCAGATTTTAGTGCAGTAATGAAGAGATTACCTTGAATTTAGGATGAACTTTCTCACATGAATTTGTAAATTAAAATTACATACAGGTCAACAAGCCAATTCTAAAAAAAAAAAATCTATCCATCTATCTATCTATGTATGAAAAGAAATCCTGTCTGTCTTGTATTCCTACAGCCAAACCTGGAACTAAATAGTTCTACTTTCCTTTTGTGTTTTAGGACAAGTTGTGTATGCTAACCATTTCATAAATCTAACTGGAGAGAATTTAACCAATATCAGTTTATTTGAAAAACACTGTGGAAATCTCATATCTGATTTAATAAGCTTGTCCATCAATAAGTATACAAAGGTAACTTTTTTCTTTATATGGGACATGGGCAGTTAGATGCTTGTATTGGGTATCATATGAATTGGATATTGCACCAGTGCATAGATGATTTAGTGCTGAGTTTTAAATGTTATGTATGGCTTTTTATCTCCATGTTTTAAAGAGTGTTATTTGTTAGGAGCTCAAATTGTGTTATATTTATTCATGACCATCTGGCAGTTGAATGAGAGAGTAATATTGAAATGCACTGTGTACAGAGCAGAAGTGAGTGCCACATTTCCTAAGTTCAGTGTTCCAGGTTTAATGCCAAACATGGCACAGTCTAAAAGGTTTAGATAGATGCAAAAAAAAAAATCTTTTCAAACTCTCTCAACAGGAACAAAGAGAGAATAACACTAATCCTGGCAGTAAGCTAACTGGACACTTAGAGAATGTCATATTACGGTTTATTGTTGCACTGTGCCTATTTCCACCACCTCATTTTTCTGTTACAGTGCTTTTGCATTTGCCACGGGAAAACTTGTCCTTCTCTTCTCTTTCCTTTTTCTTTCCTTCTATAGATGCAATATTTTCCTTACTTGTTTTGAGCACTCCAAAGCTAGAAAATCATAATGGCTCCATATAGCAGCTAGTAAAAGAGCTGTGTAATCTTTGTGTCATGGTGAAACCTGCTTTAGATGGACGTGTGTGCTCCATTAATGCAGGACTGAACTCTGAGAATAAGTAGCAGTGATCACTGTATAATTTATGTTTTCCTAGTACAAAAACCTGAGAAATAAAGTCCCCTTTCTTTCATATTACTTTTGAGGGTGGGGGCAATGGCTCTCTAAGCATTTGATAACTGTTCTTTTAAAATACCTTCCTATAGAGAACTGGTACCTTTTTAAAATCAGTTTTGATATATAAAATTATCAGATAATTCTGTAACCTCCTTTCCTGTCAAAAAGCAAATAGATGAGAATATTTAAAAAAAAAATTCAAATAGTATCCATTGAACATTGTGCTTGAAATGTCAGATGCTGCAGTGATGGATTTGACACACTTCCACGGAGCCACATTACAATGAGAGAAGATTGTTTTGCCACTGCTTTTTCTTAAGCTCTCTCTAGGCTTGGTTCACACAGCTTGAATTAGTTCTATTTGAGATTAATTTCTGAAGTGAAGCTTGCATGTGAGCTGGTGACTCCTAGGGTATGTAATCATTGCATCCTGTAATGGAAATAACAGCCCTCAAAATTGTTGAAAACACATCTAATACTCCATGTAGGTGACACCATCAGCTCATCACTAAAACATGTCCTTTTGGCTGAGAACATTAATGAGTGCAACTCTTAACATTTGTGAGTATCCTTGGAAAGAAGGACATAAACTCTAGTCTTCCAGACTGATATTTTCAGATTGTTTTCTTGGGCAGCTCTGATATCAAGATGCTTGACTTGGATCATGTACTGAGCCCACTGTGCTCTGAGACACATTTGGCAGAGAAATATATACCTATGGATATCTTCCTTCTGTATTCAGCAGCCACACCTCTGGCACCAGAGCTCTATTGTTGCAACAGCACCACAATTTGGGGGGGTTTTAAACATTTTTACCAAGATACTGAACTTCAGGATGTTGTGAGAGGAAATCTGAAATCCGAAGAAAATGTCTTGGCTATCCTTCGTCTAACCAATATCTGTATCATGTCTTGCTTTGATGCTACTAGCCAAATTCTATCCTGAATGGATACTGCACATTTCCTGCAGTCTTGTAGAATAGCACAGTAATAGATGCAAGTAGTAGATGAAGAAACCTTGCTGCAACAACTGGTAGTCCATGTAGAAAGCATGGAAGTGGTTTGTAAGATAGTTTCTATGCCTAATACTTCTATAAAAACCTCCAGTATTAAAGTGCATCTGTAATAAGTAGACTGCTCATTTCCAATGGTTCTGTTTTGCTCTTTGGTAGTAAGTTATAACCAGTTATTTTTAAGGCACTTCAGTTTTGGAAAGTTAGTTAATCAGTTTTTCAGTAGACCTAAGTGGTTACGCTGTTTCTTCTCAAGGTACATAAAAAGGTTTCTTCTCAATTTACATAAAATTAATTCAGGTTGTTGAGAGATTCCTGTAACTGATCTTTAACTAAAAGCATGAGGAGAGACAAAGGCATATGAAATACTGAATATATGTGGATTGTGAATAGAGAATTATTTAAAATATTTGTCTTGACCTCATGGTGTTTTTAAATTGATTGCCAGGGTCTACCCTAATAATTTAATAGGATAGACAAGAGTCTTTATGAAGAAAGAAAAAACGAATTGTGTCACATTTATGAATACCTACAAATTTCTATTTATAATTAATATTCAGTATTTAAATCTGATTTGAAGATGTATGAAACCAGAGTTGTAAACATATTATTTTAAAGGCAGATGACAAAAAGAACTGCATATAATATTCTGCATCCTAACAGAACATTATACAGATTTGAAACTATTGGTGATATAATTGTGAAAGTGTGGGGTTTTAGTCATTCACTCCCACTTCTGTAATGTCTCACACAGCTACTGCTGTCACTAGCATTGCATATTTTGATATAATTTTAAATTTACACTATTTTATTTTAAGTGTCTGTGTGATTTCAGAATAGTTGTGCATGAATGGATCAGAAAAAAATGAAAATATAAAAATTCAGGATCCATCTCATCAGATGTAGATGTCTAGGAGTTAGTTGACTAAACTAGTTACCTGAGGTTCTTTTTATTGTCATGGAAGGATAACAACAGTTCTTTCTCCTGCAGTGAGTGAGATTAATTAATCTCTATAGGTGCCTATTCCCCTCTGTTTTGCTTTAGAGGCGTGTAGGTTGATTATTCAAACTGCAACTACTCATTGTTTAGGGATAAAATGAGTATGAGCTGCTTTGTCTTTCCTCTTTTCTTTCTGCATTTCTGCCGTTGTGTCCTTGCTGAAGGTAAAAGGTCCTGAATTATGTTGTTTAAGCAAAGCTTTTCTCATAATTTTTGCCACTTCTGAATACAGTTCAGTGAATTCATATGTCTTAGGACAGAGTAAGTAAAGTTTTGTCTATAGTATGATTATTTCAAATACAGTGCTGGTAGATCTTAAAAACATTAAAGCAATACAGAGTTTTTATATGTATTTAGCACTTCCTTTTGCTGTTTTGCTTATTTTGTTTCACAATTCAGGGAATGTAAAATTGAAAGATGAATCACAAGAAGACTATTTTGCATTTGAAATGCATCAGTCTGAGTGAATTTTGTTAAATATGGAATAGTAATCAGATAACGTACATGACTTGAAATATGCTGTTTTCTGCATATTAAAAGAATGCCTTGCAGTAAATTTACCGAAAAGCAGATTTTGTGAAATGTTGTGGGAACATTAACATCTTCATGCCAACAACAACGCATTCTACTAGCATTATGCCTAGTCATTAAGGATTTTTCAGTTAAAAATAACAATAATAGCTATTAAATTATTTGAAATCTGTTTCTTCCCAAGAACATCAGGAAAATCTAATCAATCATTTTTTCTTTTCCTCACTGTCAGACAATGAATCAGTGTTTATTGTAAATTCTTTCCATTTAGGACACGGAATGCTGTTTTTATTTGATTAAATAATGTTTGACAGTGGATCAGAAGAAAGCAAGAAATAGCACAACCTGTAACTTAAGTAGAATTAGGAAAGAGTCTTTGTTGTATGAGAGATATTTTGGATGTTAGTAAAATAATTCACCTTTGAATGGATGATTGTAGCTATATTATTTACTTGAAAAAACCAACCTCAAATCAAACAGCCAAGACAAGAGGAAATTATATATAAAACACAATTTCAAAAATAACACTTCTTTGAATAATTTTATTCTATATTCTCTTTCAGGTGAGACCTTCTGATGCTCTCACTAGTAACCATTATCCCTGTACCTGCATTAAAGAACTGTGGGTTCTACTTATTCAGCTGCTGGACCACAGAAGTAAAGGGTGTCATACAGAGGTAATGAAAGAATACTGTTACATAGGCAGTGCAGTCACCAGATGCTCTCATATGGCCATGACTGCACTGGATCACAGATCTGGTGGTAGAACTGAACCTCATATTTGCTCTGGGAGGACTGTGTGCTAAGTGGGATGCCTTAGGCCACTGTCTTGAATGTGCAGTCCTGACTAGGTTTGCAGTGTACTGTTGGCTTATGACCTAGGGCATTGATAAGGAGTGCTCCTTGTGCTAAGGAAAGCAAAGCAAAGCATAGACTGTGAAAGTCATATGGAAGAAAAAAAAAAGCAAAGCCATTTTTACTCTTTTTTTTAAAATTATTTGCAATTTCTGTGTTATGTCATCCAGTTATTCATCTCCAGGGATTAGAAATATGGGTACAGTCAGAACAATGATCCAGCTAGTCCATGTTTGTCTTTGTCACCCATCTATACAAGAACAAGCTGAGTTTTGTTTTATAAATCTTGTAGTTGCTGACTTCTTTAGATGCCCCCTTATATTTCTGTTGGAAATCAGTGAATCACTACCTGTTCTCCTCCTTTATAGCAATACAACCTTGTATGCCTCTTCAATTCGTTCTTTTTTTTCCTGATACCTCCTACCTTCTGCCTTTTCTAGGCTGAAGAGTCTTACTGTTTTCAGTAATTCTTTTTTTCAGGTGCCATTCTTTACCTGTGGTCATCTTTGTCATCCTCCTCTGAACCTTTGTCCATAGTACTACATCCTATTTTGAATAACAGGGTGCCAGGATTGCATGCAGTATTCCAAGTATGGGTTAGAAGGCCATATGATTTTATACATTCCTTAATGATGTTTTCTGTTTTGTTCTTTTCCTTTGCTATTATTTTCTAGCACTTTAATTTTTCTTTCTTTGACTGCTAGTTAGAATTGATGTTTCTCTAAATGAGTATTAAGAAGTGTCAAAATACTTTGAAAGTTTTCTTAAATAATCTTTGTAAGAATCAAAGTGGCCATTTGTGCAAGGAGTACAGTTCACTTATTACAGGATGAAGAACTTCACAGTTGAGTGTTTGTACTGCTGGCTGTTTACTTGTAAATAACAACAGATGTGAAAGTGGACAGCACAAGTGAAACTGTGTTACTGTTAAGCATTTGCACTGGCAATAGCACTTTGCTGCTAAGTTAGCATCAGGACCCAGGTGAGGTAGGTGAAACACATGTGCAAAGAAGTTCCAGAGAGCTTCTGTAAAACTAGGGAAAACAGGCACAGGCTGTAAGAAGTAATATTGTGATACAGGTAAGGGTCAGAGTCAAAGAGAATTAGTCAATTTGGCAGTGCTGGAACAGACTGTGACAAAGCAGGGAATTGGAACCTCAGTTTGCTGTCTTTCAGACTGATTCTTTACCATCTACTGTATTCCTCTTGGTTAGGTTAGTCTGGCACTAGAAGCTTTTCATAAATTTATTATTGAAAGTCTTCATTAAAGAACTCTAACCTCTCTCTTGTGAGTGTTGGGGCATCCTGTCTGCACGTCATCAATCCTTCAGCTTGTAATTTTGCCTGTGCAGTATTGCACCACTCATTCTTCCTTGTGCCCCTACCTTGTCCTTCCATGTTGCTTTCTACTGATATTTGACAGAGAACTTTTTAAAGTAGCTCAGGGTTTTCTGTGGTAATATTGGCCACTGCTTTTTGTTATTTTCTTTAAAAGACTGTCATCTTGCTTGTTCTCTGTAAAAAACAAATTAATAGAACAGTGTTGTAGAGAAAACTGTTAACATAGGTTTTGTTATTGAACACAGTTCAAATTAACTTTTTCTACAGTGTTTCTGGAGTTTGGTGAACAAAACCCTGCAGAAGATCTTTGAAGGGCCGAGTAGTTCTGAAAGTGTGTCTGGTTTTGAAACAGTTCAATGTAAAGACCCACTGAGTTTTAGCTGGTGGATTATAAGTCATCTGGCATCACTCTACCAGTTTGACCGTAATGGAAATCTAGATGAGAAGGTGGGTATACATTTTTCTAAATCTCTAAGAGTTATTATAATTGATTTTGATCTCTTTGGTTCTTTTCATTAACAGAAAACAATTCATTTTGTAACACAGGAATTTTCATACTCCTTAAAAGAAGCCCTGTTGAGTTGGTGGTGTTCCGATGTGCTTTGTACAAGGCAGTAAATGTTCTAGGAGCCCGTGACATATTCGTGATATATACCAGATATTCAGTAGATTACTGTGTGAAGGAAACTTCAAATATCCCAACTAGTTAGTAGCACTTAATGATGTAGCGTAAGTTTTGAGGCTGATTGCCTGCAGCATGAGTGCTTCACTGGGTTTGTGTTTTTAGGAACTGAACACGTTAGTTTGTACTGTATGTAGTGTAAACCTCAAATACTGACAGTGTAATTATTAATGCCACATTTTCTCTGTAAAGGGGTAGCTCTGCTCTGAATAAATTTCAATCTGTCTAATTGCATTCCCTTTGCATCACAGCAATGGCATGATAAGATGCATATATATTTGTGTATACAGCTTAGTTTTTATGCTGCTATGCTACCAATACCAATATGCTACTGTCTAATAACTTTAATTCCAGTTTAAGTTTAGGAAACTCTCACTTGCTGAGGCAATTAATCCATTTTGAGACGTATGACAGTTTTTCTTGTCTATAGAGGAGGTTTATTGTCGCACTGACCGCAAGCCGCCCAGGGGCTGGGCAGGCAACGAGTTCTGATGCCCCGGCCGCGTGGCAATCAGAGTCCTGTCAGTGCTGCCTGCAAGCAGCTGGTAAGGGTGGCTGCAGCAAGGTTGTTGCTAAGCTACAGGTGAGGGTGAAGGAAGACACAGGGGGCTTCTCTTTGCCTGCAATCCCAACTTTTATTCCAGCCCCGAGGAGCAGAGTTCCAGTTGAAAGGGGGGGCAGAGGAGAGGGGCAATCAGGAACAGTTACAGCCCCTTTTAACGGGGGGAGGAGAAGGGGAGGAACAAAGGGACAAACCAATAGGGAAATGACGAGGGGTGACAGGGAGCAAATCACAAAGCGTTGCGGGAGGAACATATTGGAATTAACCAATGGGGAACCGAACTGAACAGAACTTTCCAGAGCTCAATACGTAAGCAATGAAACACATGAACAAACATAGCAGTCTAAACCAATAGCATGACGGGAACAGAGAGGTTTCTAGAAGGAGAGGAGGAGAGGCTGCTAGATGGACACCCAGTGGGGAGTAGCCTTAAACCCTGGTCTCGCCCTTGGATCCACCCTCAGGGTCAGAGTCCTGGGCAGGGAAATCCACCCACTGGATGTCACTCAGCCCCAAGGTGGGCTGGGTCACCACAGCAGCTTATTAGAAGCCAATGAGATAGCTGAAGACCCAGAAATTGGGGGATTGTGGTGGTTTTGGTGTGGTGTGTTTTATTTGGTTTTTTTCCTCCCTAACTGTTTTTTGCACTAGGGAGAATCCGCTTGTGGCATCTTCTGTCATTTGTTCTTCTGTTCTTTTATCTTCTGCCTTATTGTAGTTATTTTTTTCTATTTGTTTTGGTTTTGGTTTTTTTGGGATCTGGTGAGTTCTGTTTGGTTGGTTTGTTTGGGCATTTTTGGTGTGGTAGTTTTTTTTAACCTTTCAGCTGCATTGCTACTATTTCCTTTGCCAAGCATGAGCTCTGTATGGCATCTTCACAAACTGAGTTTACTTGCCCTTTCTTGTGAACTGTCTTTTATTATTTGTAATTCAACAGTCTGTATTAAAACTGGAAAGGTCATACCCTCTTTCTGTTAAAATCTGCACCATGATTTTCATTCCTGACTTAAGATGAAAGGTTAAAACCTGGAAATATGTGAACTGCAGATCTGTAAAAAGGGAAGAATGATCACATCCATTGAGCAATTTGTTTTGATAACTGAAATTCCCTCTCTTTGTCTTTAGATCTTGAAAGATCACTTAGAGAATGAAAGAAAATTGTTGAACTGTGAATGCTCACAGTCCTAAGTAAAATTAGACTTTCCAGTAAGACTAAGAATTACTTGGGTTTTTTTAATCTGCAAATTTGCAAAATAAAAATTCAGGGAAGGTGTGGTAATTCAGTGCTTGAATACTTAGTTGAAAAACTCATGACCATGTCTGGTCACTAGAGGACTGTATGCATGTGGGATCCTTATGCTTCTGCTGTTTGCCAGTTGACAGATCCCTTGGGATCCCATGGCAGGTTGCTGATTATCATGCAGCAAAATGAAGCAACTTCTTACACATCTGTCTGGTGTAAAGTTGCTGACCATGTCTGATTGTTTTACTGAAGGTTGTCTCAAGCTTTCCTTGCCTTTGCCCTGCTACTACATGGGTGGGAGAGGGCCACAGTTCAGAGTGTATTTCAGAGAGGTGTTGGAAGATGGAATTACTACACTCCCTGCTTCTTAGAGGAACTTAGAAGAAGAGAAAAGGTTATTCCCAGGTTGAATACAGAAATCAGCATGAAACAGGCATTTATACTGGGTTTCTTATATTTAATGCCCTAATCCAAATACAGTGATACTGATTACTTTGATCTTTGGAGGTTTTTTCCTGTATCTCACACTGATAGATACTATGTATTTACATTGATAGATACTATGTATTTAGCCTCATGAGAGATTATTTTTTTGCCCCAGGCACTATATTATTTACATAAGCCAAAAAAGATGTAGAATGGAAAAAAGGATTCCTGTTGTCCTTATTTTAAAGTAGGAATCTGAGACACAGTGAGAGGACTTGCCCAAGATGAAATAATATTTTTTTCCCTTAGAGCCCACCTGGGAGAAAAGAATTCCCAAGTCTTAATGTGTAAATCATGAGACCATCCTGTGTATGCTCCTCTTGATGTTTCTGGTAGTCTTTATGTTCAAACTGTTAGCTGTGCTTTGCATTTCTGTGTGTTACTGTGAGTTTGTCTAGGGATCCCTGTTCTCGTACAAAAAAATCTTGTCAATAATGTCAGGGCCTTTTCACCCACCACAATAATGCAGTCTGTCATTGACAGTTGAGGATAACCATTTCTTTAGGTCCTGTCCCCCTCCCACAATTGCAACCTCAAATATTCTTCAAACATTATAATGTAAAATAGTCTGTGATAAAAATTGATGAAGTCAGTGGAATTACATCAGGACTCAGTGTAGTCCTGTTTTGTTGGTTAAACATCTGATGCAATAGCTTCGTGACACATGCTTTCTTTTAATTAACTGTGATCAGAGGTTGGAGGGTGATGTGTCATAATGATGGTTATTCATGTGCTCTATAGCAAAAGTTGCCTCGAAGCCTATGTCATCTGTAGAAGATTTTCAATTTTTTAATGTGTTTTGCATGGCCTTAAGGTTGTTATGAAAGCTTTTAAAATTCTAAATAGGTTCCACACTTGCTTCTTTTCATTTTTTCCCCTTTAGCTCATATAACTCAATATCAAATATGCAATGATTCATATATATTGAATATATATTTCACATATATATTTCACATGAAACCACTTCTTTAAATTCGAAAATTTTGGCCAGGTTTCTTAGAGACTCTGTTCTGAGGGATATACAGTACATGTCTCTTTCCATATCCCCCTGTTCAGGTCCCACTTCACTCTTCTGAAAAGCAGGATTTGTATATTTAAAACTCAAATGGGACCTGATGAGAAAATTTTCTACTTCTGAACATTGCAGGGGTCAATTTTAATATCCCGTGGGCTAGGGTAATATAGGCAGAGTTACTTGGGGCTAAGAATTCTTGCCTTTGAATAGAATAATCTGAAATGACTATGTGGCAAGATATGCAAACACGGACTTCCAGCTAAGAAGCTTAATATGGCTTTTCCAGGTACTCAGCTGTTAGTCCTTGCAAAAGTTTCTTCCTGCAAACTCAGCTCAAGTTTTTGGTTTTAGCACCACTTTTATGCACTGTAAGGTCTGCAGGTTCTGTTGGTTTTTGGGACTCTCTGGCAGTGGAGGGAGGATATTTTAAGCCAGGAGGTTTGTGGTAGGAGACATAGGTTCTACGTGTTCTTTGACAAGGATGGACTGTAAATGATTGTAAACACTTGCTATGCCATATTGCCAGTGCACTAAAGAATACTGTTTGGATGTAAATCTATTGGGATTTCAATTAAACAAGTCTGTTAAAATATAGATACAATTGTGCAGCAGGTGGTTGGTGGTGTTCTTTCCTGAGTTTGGGCTGAACCTGGGTCCCCTCCTGTAATCAATCCCAGTTGGTGTCAGGAGTTTGCCCTAGATTACTCCAGGATCTTGTAAGGTGATGTGCATACTGCAGATGAGCTGGAACTTTGGCAATAAATACCTCTTGTATCAAACATGTGTCCTTGGACTGTGGTACTGCTAAAAACATGTTCTAAGCAGGCTGATCCAAACATTCAGTGCTCTCATAGACATTTAGCATAACTCTAATATCTACTCATCACTGCTAAATCTGACTTCTTAGCAGTTGCTTAGTTTTCCTTGGAATCTGCAGTAGGACCATGTCAGTATGTAGGTATTCACATCACATTAGATCAGTCTCTAAAATACAGCAGTCAAAAATCTGATGTAAGTACTGGCCAGATCTCTCCAAGTGCACTTCCTGGGTTTGCCTGTTATTGGGGTGCTGCCTTTGCTCCTTGGTTATCTGTTGATGAAATGGTCTCTCCTGACAGGATGCTAGCTCTGGTTTCATGATACAGTCTTTGGCAGCAGTAACAGCTTAAATCCTGTTCACTGCCCTAGGCATGATGTGCCCTTTGTTGTTCTGGCACAATTATTTGTGTCCCTATTCTATGACCTAAGTCAGACCCTCCTCCCTTTTTCATTCTTTTTTTCTCTCCTAATGCTGAGTTGATTCACTGTTCTGCATCTCACAAACAGAAGTACCAGAACAACTGAGCAGTGGCATGCTAAAGCTGTGAGGGCAGAAAGAGTAGCTGTCAGGATGAGAAAGAAGCAGTGGGAATTTATTAACTGATATGACTCAAGTTCCAGAATTGTGACATCACAGCTTTAGTGTATCTTTCTCTAGATCCATGCTTTCATTTATATTTGTTCCATAAACAGTCTATAGAGTGTGGCTTGCTACCATTGACTGTCTTTCAGAATTTTCTTGTGGTGCAAAAGTGCAAAACCACCAAGCAGTCATATGGTGCATCTTTTTAAAGAGTTCGTCCTTAAGATTATCTTGGTACTTTCTGGAGTTCTTTGTGAAACTCTCACCAAGTCACAGCATTAATTAGTATAGTCAGTAGCACAGCAGGATGGAACTGCTGGAAAGTAGTTACATTTTGATTACCAAAGCACAAAATGCTCCTTATTGCAAGTTCTATACTGACATTTAAAGGACAGCTGTATGCAGAATAATGTACAAGGCTTAACAGTTGTGTAGTGGAGGGAATAAGTAAGGCAGGACAATGATGAAAATACTGTGTTCATACATCTGCTTATCTACACAAACTATACACGTAACTGAATGTAAGAGATGATTGTTGGATCTTCTACAGTTTTAAGTATGTTGGCTTGGTTGCCTTATTTTTCCCCCTTGAGAAAATGGCCTTAGTTGCAAAGCCTTCTACCCTTTTCTTTCCCACTTTGCTTAAAGAGATATAGTTGGGTTTTTTCTCTTTTTAATATACTTTGCCACACAACTCTTTTTTACTTCACTAGCAAGAACTCTTTGATTCAAATGGATAATTGTCTGTCTTCCTAAGCTGAAGAGTATGAATTATGGACCGTATTTGAACTACCCTGTCCAACTCCTTACTGAATTGGCCATATCAATCATTAATGTTTGTCCAGGAAAAAATTGGTTAGAAGTGTTTTTTACACTGGAAAGAAAAAACCAAAAAAATGTGAGATTTTCTTCCTTCTTACCCCTTCTATCTTCCTTTTTACAGAACATTAAAGAAAGAAATTGTAAGACATACTGCTTGGACTAATAAAAAATGCCTGAATGTTTTGCTTCTCCATTAAAAGTGAAGGTTGGCATTGTAAATGAGTTACTTAAAGCAGTTCAAGCTGCATTCTTTTTAGTTTGGGCATTTTATTAGCTTTTTGAAGTCTAATTTTTAGGACAGATATCAATTGCATTCATATAACAAGCCATTTTCAATGGAGACTGCAATATGCTGTAATGCAATTAAATATTTCTGGAAATATTTTGCCTGCTTATTTTTGTTATGACATACTGCTTCCTATAAGTAACACAAATGCTATTTCATGTTGATAATTATTTTTCAGAAACAGAAGGAACCCAATTGGAAATTTGTGGAAGAACTCCTTAAAAAATCCACTGATGTTCAAGTAAGTATGTAAAGGAAGGGAATAATGAACAAGGAAAGTGTCAGGGATGCTTTCAGGAAAAGACAGTGCATGCAACAAAGTCCAAATAACAAGCATATTTCTGGAATTTCAGTGTTTTTTATCACTGGTAAATGAACAACCTTGACATAGCTGAACTATGACAGTGTACAGTTCCCTCCTTGTTAGCAGTTACACTTGCTTTAAAGTGCTTGTGCTTGACGCTAAATTGTCAGATAAAGGGAAAAGATAATTATTCTGGAAGGACAGGTATATGGCTACTCAGACAAGATGTATTCAGAATAAGAACTGGATGCTTAGAAAATGTAAACCAGATACTGAATGTAAGGATATCAAGTTGAGGAGACATGATGAAGGAGATAGTCAGTTACATTCAAAATTCAGCTATATCCTCATCACAGCGGGAAGGTGACTTGCCTTGCTGAGCAATTTGTCTTACAGGCTTGAATCAAACTCTTACTGATAAGGTTCTAGTTTCTGAGCACTCATTTCATACCTTATCATTTTTCTTTCTGCAGAACTGTTAATGCAATGCTTCATGGCCCAGAGGTCAGAATTGACCTCCTTTTAATATGCTTTTAAATATGCTGTTCATCAAGTTTTTAAAAGAAGTTACACTGTAGCTCTGTAAATTTGTTCTGAAGCTGTATGGTACAAATTGCTAATGTTGTATCAGCAACACCTATAAAAATAATTTCTTTATTTGTGTATATTTGATAAGAATAAACACATTTATTTTTTTATTTGGTGCATGAAGATAAGAAAAGTCCTGCAAAGTTCTGTTGTTGAAAGCAGAAGGGAAATCAGTTCTTTCTGGTTTTTTAATTATTATTACTTTCTTGCTCATGCAGTAGCAACAACTGTGCAGTTGAAGCTGGAATATGGAACAATACTTGTTACAACTACAGTTTCTACAAGAAAATATTTGTGGTTGTTAGAAGAGTTGAAATAATAGCATGATTTTTTCAGCTTTTTAATACTCTATACATAAACTCTAATGCTTGGTTAGGTACTCTTTCAGCTTAAAAAATTGACACTTTTTGAATGATTTTACAGTACATGACTGAAAATACAAACTGTGCATATACATTAAAACCACAATTATGACATTACTTATGGGATGCTTAACATTCTATGAGAGAAACTGGGGAGATTTAGGTAAGATGCATAAAAACTGTGAGAAGCTTATTAGCCACGTTCCCGTGTTGCATCTTCTGTATGTCAGCAACCTCAGACACAGTAAGAAGACATTTATAGTAAACATCTTTCTCTTAAAAATAATTTTGTTTAGTATTTCTTGTTAAGGTTTATTATTTTGCATAAAGATTACTTTGAATTTGAACATACATAGAATACAGTTTTTGATGCTTCTATTAAACAAGTATTGAACTGTAGACAGTTTAGAAAGGCAGCTGGGTGGCCAGGTTCAAAAGATTTGCATATTGAGTCAGTCATGACACAGTAATATGAAGCAAATACGTGTTTTAATTTCCAAAGGCAACCATTGTTGGAATTAAAACAAACCCTTATTTGCCAAGGGCACGGTTGTAACTACTACCAACCATTTAAGGAACTGTCTAGATTATTTCCTTTTTTTTGTTTGTTTGTTACTTTTTCTTGCCTTATGGAGTTAGCTGCCCATGAGAAGTGCTCCTTGGGGAACATTACTTCCTATATATGCATGCATGAGTGAATGTAGTACTTTATTAAAAAATGCATCTTGCTCCTTACCCCTGCACAGCAGCCTTCTTGACAGTGTCTAGGAAGGAGATATTCTGTTACCACTAGACAGGTCCATCTCCTCTGTTGATCTGTCAGCTTCAAGTGGCCAGTCCTACTTTTATCTTATTCTTTTGTATCTCTTGAGTATTTTTCAGTCCAGAAAATGTAGTAATGAGAAGCACAATGAGATATCAAGAATTCAATAATGAAATGGAACATGGAAAAGCAGGAAAAAGCAAAAGTGATAATAGTACTCTTTGAATGACCAGCAGGACAGAATTGATGATACTGCCCATTAACACTTGGCATGAATTTATTAGTAAATCCTATCTGAGCCATTGCTTTCAGCATATAGCTTCTGTTATCTGTACTAAAGATGCACAGCAATAGCTGTGGAAAATAAATTAGAAGAAATAACAGTGCTGAATCACCTATTTGATAGAGAGGGCAAGAATTGGTAGTTAAAAACTTCACTTTTAGGTAATGGGAACTTAAAAACTAATCACATTTAGTAGTATGTTCATCAGTCTCATAATCCACTTGTGCTTGTTGCTCCCTAACTTCCCTATTGTTTGTAGAGTATACATGCTCGGAAGAATGGTAATTTACAGTGAATGGGGAAAGTGAAGAGGAAATCAAGTATGTGTAGTTTTGTGTGTTCAAAGGCATTGGAAAAAGGTGCAAAACATACATTTGTAATGTAAATTGATAATCTCTCTCCTACTAGTAACTGTTCATTTCTCTTCATGTGAGCTTCAAGTTATATGCCGTGAAAAGATGATTTAATAGGCCCTTTTGCAGCCATTGAGGGTAGGGGAGCATCATGAAAGTAGAGAAAAGAATGGTCACGTTTGATAATGAATCAGCAGAAACTGGAGTTAGCTTTAACATCCTTAGGACAGCAAAGTATTGGGATGCCAAAATGACTAACCAGTGTTAAACCTTTATCATTTCAGTAATTCTGTTGTGTTTAGTGGTCCACATGCAGGCAACAGAGAGCCTGAGTCACTTTCATCCAGGATATGCTGGATTTTGGGAGTGATAAAGACCTCCTGAAGAAGGTGTTGCATGTCTGGATGAAGGTGGTAGAGGGGTGGTGCAATGCTCTGTCTCCAGACAGGAACTGCTTTAAGGTTACAGTCAGCCTGCTGCTGAGCAAGGAAAAGATGTGAAGGTGCTATTCATGTTAGGGGATCAGTAGGGTGGGGAGCAAAAATGTGCTCTGAGAACATAAGAGCAGTCATGGATACATAGGCAAGTGTAGTGTGCTGCTTCCTTGGATATATCCTTTCAGCTTCAAACAGTTGACCAACAGCTCAGTTCTTCAGCCACAAATAGCTCTCCTTTTAAATTCTTGATGGATAAGAGTTGAAGAAAATTGCTTATGTAAAAAAACTCCCAGCTCTATCACAAAAAAAGGGCATTTTTGCAGAAACTAGTTACATGAGGTATTTCCTACTTGTGTTGTAATTTGGAATTCTCTTCCAAAAGAAGAGAAAAATAAAGCTGGCTTACAATTCTATTTGTACTACAAAATGAAAATTGTTGTAGTAGCAATATTACCGTAACTGTATTTGTCTACTAGGCAACATCAAACTGACTAAATTTATGGGTTGTCAGTATAAGAGGAATTTGTGTTTATGAAGTTTTATTGTGAGAATCAAAAGCTTTTTCATTTGTAAGAACTAATAGCAGTCTGTCTTATTAGCCTTCTCATTTTAGAAAAGAAATGCTTTGTGTTGTTTCCTTTCTGCCTCAATTTTGTTACACTTTCACTGTATTTTTTTTTTTGTTTAATTCTACCTTAAAAGACATAGTGAAGTATTTCTTGGATTTCTAGGTAAACCAATTTTGTTACTACAGTAGGAGGTCATAAGAGAAAAATGTTGTGTTTAGATAGTACTATCATTTTGATAGTATCTGGTGTTCCTCCCTCCTGCGATAAATTAAAAGCTGACTACCTCAAGAGTTCTGATAGTGTTTCCAGCAGTGCAAGAGACCATTTTAAGCAAAAGAGCATTGAGACAATCCATTAATCCCACAGATATTTGAAGTCTGGATAACTCTTTCATATTAAATTTGAGATAAAGCCTTCAGTACTATCTATGGTTTGGAAACTGTTCTAAATCTGTTGTTGGATAGATAAATAATGGCTCAAATTGAAGCTGCTCAGCTGCTATGTTTATTGTTGAATTAATTTAACTGAAGCAGCCATTGTTGGTTGAATTAGATCCCAAACATAACCCTAGACACAAAATACAACTTTAAGACTAAGCATTCCCTTTTTGAAGGGTGTGTGTTTTGGTGTGGGGGTTTATTTTTTCACATCCTTGTAACTGGATCGATCCCGCTAGAGAAATAGATATGCTCAGTTGCAGGTTTTTTTATTTTACATCAAGACTCCTGTTTTCATTCATTTAAAAAAAAACAGCCACAGTTCTGTCCCTTGTTTTTGGTGCAAGATTGTTATTTTTTGGGAAGTCTACTGATTTAATCATTATGTCATATATAAGCAAAACTTGAGTATCACCTCTCATTTGTAGGCATTTTTATTACATTTGAATTATTAATTTGGATATTTTAATATGGGTTTTTTATGTTACATATAATGTCTTGAATTTATAATTTCCTATGACAACTGAAAATGCCTTTTCAATTTTCAAGTTGTTTTAAAAACGTACCACTTTAGAAGCCATATGCCCTACATTAATTGTTCATGAGAAAAAAGGCAAGCATGGTTAGAAATTGTTGTAGGTGACTGTATAATTGTTTGCAGTATTCTGATAAGGTGTAGCAAATAGAATTTTCCACATTAATGTATTCTATAGCCAGGTAGAGATAAATTAATGAGTGACGCTCATTTGTGGCATTGAAAACAGGGTGAAAAAGCAGCTCTAAGACATAGTAAGCCATAAGAAGTAACATTGTGGGTAAGAGCAGGAGTCATAGAATCATGGATTTGGAAGGGACCTTAAAGATCATCTGCTTCCAACCCCTCTGCCATGGACAGGAACACCTTCAACTAGACCAGATTGCTCAGAGCCCTATCCAATCTTGTCTTGAACACTTCCGTGGATGGGGCATCTACAGCTTTTCTGGGCAACCTGTTCCGGTGTCTTACCAACCTCACAGTAAAGAATGTCTTCCTAACATCTAATCTAAGTTACCCTCTTTCACCTTAAAGCCACTCCCCCTTGTCTTATGACTACATGCCCTTGTAAAAAGTCCTGCTATTCTAGTAATAGATACTTAAATAAAAACTTTTTCAAATAGCAACAAAAATAATCAAGCAAAACCCCCTAAAAAACAAAACCAAAAAACTCCAACAAAACCCAATACAACCTGATGTTATCTTTCTCTATCACCTGGAATTAGTGATGTATTTAATTAGTCCATTAATTGAAAGATTTCCTGATCTGAGTGAGCTTGGGACATAATTCAGGACCTAGCATTGTAATTAGAGTTGAAGGAGGTAACTTCCCAATGAGGCATAGTTTTCTACATTCCCCTTCCTGGGGCTATGATTTTGAGTCATAAAATTCATCCTGTATCTTTTTGTATTTCTCACCCTTTTATTCTCGTTCAGTTTATTTATTCTGTTAGAAATTCCAGGCCTGTATAGTATTTAGATGTTATTTGAAAGCTAGAAGTAAGTTGGAGTCATCACAGAAAAAGTTGCTACTGTCCCAAAGATGTGTTAGACTTGTGTGTGTAAAGGTCTGCCCTTAAGACAACTGCACACAAGCTGGTCCATTAAATCACTGTTAGTCAGTGGAGACAATAAAGCTCTTACAGGATTTATCATCCTAAGGTCATTGTCTAAAGTAAGGTGTATTAAAGACATGATTTCAGTCAGAGTGTGGAGCTCCTAACAGCCTACCTCAGATGCAAGTCTAGTTTTGTTGTTGTCAAAAGCTAGATGAAGAATTCTGCTTTCATTATCCCACAATTGCAACCTGAATGCTTCACTGTGTTCAAATCATTTGGCATTTCCTATTCTTTTTGCTATGAACATTTTCAGAGGTCTTTTTCAGCCTAGATCTGTGATACTATGATTCTGTGATGAACTGTTGCCTTGGCTGGTTTGCACGGTGCAATTGTCAGCTTTTATCTTCTACTTCGTTGCTCGTATTAGCAGGTGCATTTATTCAACAGTATATAATAGATAATATATATAACTTTTGTATTAGGAAATTGCTTTGAATAGTCTGGTAGTGGTGGATTTGTGTAGGTAGGGTGATACTTCCCTCTTACAGTTAATTTCTTACTTCCTTTTCAAGGCTGGTGTGTTAGAGGAACACTTACGAATGCACCTCCAGTGCTGTTTGACTTTGTGTAGTTCCTGGGATTTGAACCTATCTATTGTCACTATACTCTGGGATTATTACAGCAAGAATCTGGTAAGTAGATGAATATATAAAAGTGTAGAATTGCATGTAGACAGTCCTTGATTTTTCCTGATTAATTCTGATTTTCCTGTAGCAAAGTTTGATTGCTATACTTCTGTAAAACTACCTAGTACATGGCAGGATCCCAAAATATGCTATGTTTACTTTATCAAATCATGTTTATATTTGTTATGGTCCATTACAGTATGAGATAATATAATGTGATAATATATTTTTACTCTTTTCATCAGGCCTACTCAGTTTAAGGTCTCACAAAAATACTTTGCACATAGCTACAATGCATTTTTATTGTTTTAGTTGTAGTAGGAATATATCCTTTTGTTTGTGTGAAGGACTGCATCTTAGTGCTTTTGGAATATTAGCATTTATTGTTATTTATGATATTTTCTGTTTTTATCTATTCTTTTAGAACAGTTGCTTTACTGTTCCTTGGCTTGGTTTGAAGGATCTGGCAAATGTTAGTAAGACTTCTTTGTCAATGCTGGAGTTGGTGAAACATTGCTGCTGCGAACAGCAGATCCCTTCTCTGTACAAGTCCAGCAACAGTTACTTCATTTTCCTCAGCATTTTGGCACGGATTATGAAAGAAGGAAGAAATGGTGTGCATCCTTGGAAACAAATTAAAGGACGGTATGGATGCTCTTTACTTTGTCTGATTTTGTAAGAAGTGTAGTGAGTCAGGGGCCCTTCTAGCCATGTGCATGGGGGAGGGCACTGTACTCATGAGAAAGTAGAGAGGATGAGGGATCCAGGGTGATTCATAATTTGAAGACAGCAGTTGTTCCCTGAAGTTTCTGTTGCCAGCTGGGGCTGTAACTGGGTCCAAGCATCACCTTGGCATCCATAGCCTGTGCTGATTTACTTTGTCCCACTGGCCAGGAATTTATTAGACTGCCAGCCTGTGCAGTGGTACAACCCAGTCGCCAGACAGATAATGTCATTAAAGCACAGAAATTGTGTTTGAGCTGCATGTAAGCCATGTGTTGTCCAAGAACATGCAGACTAACACTTGCTAGACCTGCAATTTCATTTAAATATATAATTTCTTTTCAATGGTTTCCAAAATTTCTTGTAATATTTTTTGTGAGCATTTTAATTTTTCTCTTGATTTTGAAACATAGTAATTAAGAAGTCATGATATAAAAACCCATAAAATATATATGCTCTAAATTAAAGTTTTGATGGTTTAGATGCTTACTAAATCTATGAAACTTTTGTTATAGTAATGAGATAGCACTTGGAATTATTAGTACAAACTTGTTACATTTTTTTCATTAGATATAGAAGACAGAATTCGTTTTGGGTTAGGGTTTTGAGTTTTTTAAAAAGATTTTATTACATATTAATAAACTAATTAAAATGGTATTAAGCATTAGTAAGATCTTCATGTATGTGAGTAATAAACATTAAAAAATGCCCATGTGCATACACACCTTTTAAAGTTGTGGTGTTTTTCTTCCAAGAAAGAAGGGTTATCTTGGCTATCAGAAAAAACAGTATACCTAATGTCTGTGTACACTTCACAAGTTGTTACAGTCACTAAAGCTGGGGTTTATAAATCACTGCTGCTACTTAGAAACAAATACGTTGTTGGATTCTGTATCAGTGTCTCGCTTTATTTTGTAATTTTGGTTAGCCTACTCTGTTCTTAGTGAAGCCAAATTATACTTACATTTTTGTGCTATTATAGCTTGTTGCTTTTCCTAATTTGAGAGGGGGAATAATAATACACACCACACAGTGCATCAGTCTGCTCAACCAGTATTCATCATTTCTACCTTGAAAAAATCAATTACACAAGTAGCAAAATTTAACAGCCTACAGCTATGATTTTGGGATGAACTCTGTTTTCAGCAGCTAACCAAGCATTAATTGATGCATGAAAAACGTAAATGCCTGTCAGTAGTAATTTACTACTAAACAACATTAATTGGATTTGCTGTAATTTTTGGTGCTAGATTTGATAACCTCAGCACCATTTCCAACTATTTTCCAGGTGACAGAATAGGAAAACAGAATTTATGGATGTTTAATACTGTATGTGGAACTTAAATTAAAGATGAAGGATATACCCAAAGTTTTAAAACCGAAATCAAAAAGTTAAGCAGGCCATTTTCATTTTACTCCTCTGTTGTAGGAATGGTGACTTTTATTTAAAAATCCACACCCAGGCAAAGGTCAAAGAAAAGATGTCTTTGTACAAGCTTTTCCCTTTTTGTCAACCACTTTGAAGTTGCAAAGTAGCACTGCTTGTCACCATCAGCTGGAGCTGGAGCACTGTCCTCTAAGCAATAAAGATTCTTAGCATTTTCCTTCTGGACAGAGGTTTCTCTTCCAAATGCCTCAGTTTCCTTGTTTTCTTTCAAACCTGTAGTCCACAGTCCATACAGCAGGTGGGCAATACAGGTTGACACAGACTTTGGTGAAGCACTGTGGAGAAAAGGAATTTTCCATCAGAAATCTGTCTCTTCCTTTTACTGCCGTGATGGTTGGGTAGGTGAGACTTTGATCACAGCAGCTGTGGCACTATAACATGACAACAGAAATCTGTAGCTGATTTCCCCCTGGAAATGAGGAAGTTTCTAGGGAAGAAGTTGGTGTACAGGAATTTGCAAAGAGATGCCACTTGGCAGCTTCCTTTCCTAGCAGCCCTCGTGAGCTAAACTTGATTGAATTGGAGGCACATTATGGAGTACACCCATCACAGACCAAGTAGAGAGAGTCTACTCATAACATTGTGCTCAGCTTGGCACTAGAGTTTGGATAAGGGGGAAGGCTTAGGCTGCACGTGTGATTGGAAACACCTAATGTGTACCTTAAACTGGGAGCAGAAAATTAAAGAGCATGTTTGTTCCACTAGCCAAAAGAGTAGAGAGAAAAAAGGGTATTTAAAATTTAACGGCTACTGGAAGGGGATAACTGTAAACTAAAAGCATGAAAATACAATTTCAGTCACTCAAGCAGATAGAAAACTTCACACTTTAAGAAACTTTCTCTTTCCTGTTGTTTTGTTTGTTTGCTTGTTTTTTTAATGTAGAATTTATTCCAAGTTCCATCGGAGAAGAATGCAGGAGCTGACAGAAGTGGGACTGCAGAACTTTTTTAATCTGTTCCTCATGCTGGCAATTGTTGCGGAGACAGAAGATATAGTGAGTCGAGTGTGGGATCTTTTGGATTTCCTGACTCCATCCTCCATCACCATGTCTCGCAGAGCTCTCATCTGGAGAGGTCACTTTGCTTTCCTCTTGATTTATGTTGAGAAGAACATGGACATTAGTGTCCTAGCTGAGAAAATCTCACATGCTTTCAGTGAGAAAGCAAAGGATTTTTTAGTAAGCAAAAATGACTATGCACCGAGACAAGATCTCTGGACTCTGCTTTCAACCTACATTGATGGTGTCCAAGAAGTGTTTGAGACCAGCTGTTACTTGAGTCTTTCTGAGGAAAAGTTGCTAAATGATGGCTTTACTATGCTGCTGCCTGCATGTCGAGGAGCTGAGCTGAGCATGGTCCTGAATTTTCTTCAGGTTGTTCTAGCCAGACTTCGGTAAGTTATTTAGTTAAATTGTGGATATAGACTGGCATGTTGTTTTCAGGGTTAAACTGTAGCTCATATTCACTTTTTACTGAAATTGAGTGAAAAGAAAGATAAATCCTTGAAAGACTGTGAATGATATGTTAAATTTCAAAATCCACCAATACTTCACTGCATATACAATCTTATAAATGTTTCCTTACTATTTCAGGAGGTTAGGTTTGATGTCTTGATATTTTGTTATGAATTAGTGTCTCTTTAGAAAGTCATTCAGTTGTCACTATTTCAGACAATATCATCTTTCCTTTGGTACAGGAAACTTACAAAATTAAGTTAACTACTTAAGTTGGGGGGAGTGTTGTTTTTTTGTTTTTGTTTCTTAATTGAATACATTCTATTTTTCAGAATTTTTGTTCTATTTTTTTTCTTTCACCAAGGTTGCATTCAAATGCCACAGTTACAGAGATTTAAATACTTGTTGGGGGTTCGATAGGAAAGAAGGAAATCATATTTTACCACTTTCAAGCAGTTTTGCTTTGATGTACTAGTTCATTTTTCAACATCCACGGTGCCCTTCAATAAGCATATTTTTTGTCTACTGATGCCTTTGAGAAGCAGTCCTCCAGTTTGAAGCCCAAACTGCTTTTTTTTTCATAAGATATTAAGAGGCAGCTATTGATCTGCCATTACTTCAAATGTGCAAGACTGAAGTATGTGTAAAGAGCTGTGGAAGAGTGCATAATAGGAATTCTGAGGCCCATATGCAAGATGTCTCTTTGACTAGGTTCTTTGTTATTGTCTAGTAGTTTGACTGCAGCTGTCAATAGCTTATAGATCCAAAGACAACTGTTTTTCAGGCAGTCTTTTGAAAAAAGATGAAGCACAAAACTAAGTTTAGTTGATTTATTATTTATTATTGCAGTTCAACTGAATGTATTTCCTGGAATAAATTGGAGACTTCAAAATACTTTGACATTTTCTCCATTAGCTAATACACAGCATTTGTTGCGTTGTTTTTAAAGATGAAATAGGGAGAAATATGAGGCTGGTAAAAAAATTGCCTAGTTCATAACTTGACATTATTTTTAAGCTTTCCAGGACTGGGGGTTATGTGGCCCTCTTGTAACACAGAGAAGAGGGCATGGAAGGTCAATCTATACTTCTCAGGTCATCACAGACAAGGTACAGGACAATATTGGTACCTTTTTTTACAAAAAGTAGTTCTGCTGAAATATTTGAATTACCAACGTGCTCGAATGGTAATTGGTATGAGATTTTTAGAGCCTTTCTTTTAATAGTTCTTTATTTCAGTTTCTGTATTTATACATTCAGTTACTGTTACCATGTTATTTATCCCATCTACAGAGGAACTAAATTCCTTAAGGCTTGTAAAACATTTTGATCTTCAGGTTCTATGGAACAGGAAAATGTTACTGTTTCTCCTACTTTGACAGACTCAGTGAAAATAGTTCTCTGGTACCTTGCAAGTAAAACAACACTAAAACTACCTTTTTGGTTCAAAAGATATGGATGACTTTGTGCTAACCAGATGTTAAACTATTAATGACTCAACCAGACTGATTAGGCATGGTCTCTTTGCAAACTCAGAAAAGGATGAAATGCTTGTTTTTGAAATCCAGGCTGATATAAGATAGTAGTGCTTTCATAAATGCAATTTTTCTTTACACTGCACTCTTAATAACTTTATAACTGTATGACAGGGAATTTACAGGTAGGAAGAAAGTGAGATCACTGATTAAAGAGACAAGCAGCTCCCTCTAGGCTGTTAGGAAATAATAACTTCATGTGTTACTTTCTACTAACCCCAGATGATGGCTCACAGGAGCATTCTTTATTGCTGATTAAGTAGCATTATGAAAATACTGACTTGGTTGTGTTAACTAAATGCCTCGGTATTTAAAGCTTAAAATGTCAAATAGTTTTAGCAGTCCCCTTTAACATATCTTGTTGGATTGCTGGAATCTCATTCCAGGTTTCCCAGTTGTTTTTATCTGAGAATACTGTAAAAATTCCAGTCTTTCATTTTCAGAGTGAGGTGTAGCCAAAAGCTCTTCTTTAATTGTAACTATTCATGCTGCTATGGTTAAGGATCTGTCAGCATTTCCATTATAAACCTTTATTTTCAAGGGTTTGTAACATAGCAGTGAAAACTTGCTCTGGGCTAAAACTTGGCATACAAGGGTTGAAAGTGTGCTTGTTTTCTTTCTTTCTTTTTTCTTAAAAGACATCTGAAAAGAGACCCCCACTTTCACCATTTTTGCACTACTGTGTTTTAAAATAACCTTTTCCAGGTTTTTCTTCTATTTTTCTTGTCTGCTAGAAAAGTACTAGTAGATTTTGATGGTTGTATTTGCCTATGGTTAGACTATTTTAAATAAGCTTTCTTAAACCACTTTTTAATTGATTGTTACAATTTTTATCAGGTTTTGGTATGTGGTGAGTGGATAATTGGAATCAAGATGCTACTTGCTGGCACTTGCATCATCGTGAGATTCAGTATGAGGTGTAAGATTGTATTTTAATACAGTCTCCTTTTTAAAAACATGTAAGATAAACAATAAACAATCAAGAAACTCCCCTAACTCAAAATGCAAAGTGCTCCCTTTCTATGTTTACTTGGAGCATTCAGCTTCTATCTTAGTCATAGGCTTTTTCCTTGATTTTTTGTTTCTGTTTTTAAGCAGTGGTTTACAATCCTGATTTTTTTTTCTTTTTCTTTTTTTTTTACTGAAAGGTAAATGCAGGATATTTGCCCATGTGTGCTTTCATTTGTTCCAAATCTCTAGCACTATCTGTCATCTGAGTGCCTCATGGCACAGAAAGAGGCTCTAGGTTAATAAAAATACAGGCATTAAATGGATTTGACAGAACTTGCTGTAAAAATGGATACAAGACTTGGAGAAATTGGCTGTAGGTTCTGGCACTGCAATATGTTATTTTTAAAAGAAATGTTGGAAACATGCTAAAATGTCTTATTGTAATCGGGTATTGCTTTGACATGAACATTCTCTTATTATTGTCATTCTGGCACTTGGGTTTTCCTGTGTGTTAGCACAGAGTTACAGGACTAAAAAATGTGAGTACATGCACAGGTGTAAAATCACTGCTGTGCTCCAAACATCGTTGCCTAGTTTCAGGGAGACTTGGTACTGATTCCTATAGGAGAAATTGGGAGTACCACAAACCTAATACCATAATAAATGGTAATTTTAGTTTGAAAATAATTCTTGTGTATTTGTGTCCATTTGTATTTTTTTGGTAATTCTTGAAAATTTCAGTGTTCAAATTTCATGAGTAAACCTGTCTCTTGTAAAAAGTTACATTAATAACTGGGCCATGGGTAACAGCAGAACTGGATGTTTCTATCTGTTAGAGTGTGTTTAGCCTTGAGGTTGTGAGAGAAACCATGATAGGAATGGATTATCCAGTATATCTTTGCTATGGAAATGTATAGTCATTTGTAATTTGTTTTTTTTTTGGTTATACTTGCCATCAAAACAGCCTGTGGGAAGCGCTTTTGAGACCAACAGAAGCATCTCTCCCCCTCTCTGACTGTGTAAGTCAGTAGATAAGCTCAGGAGGAGAATAGAAAGGTCCTCCCTTCTTCTTTTCTTCCCCCTCAGGGGTTATAGTGTTCGTCTTTGTAAAATCTCTTTTCTGATGTTGAGCTTCTGAAAACTGTATTCAGAAGAGTTTGGAAGATCATGAGTCTTCTCTTACCCATCCTATCCTGTGAGGATATTTAGAGCTACCAGCTGTGATGTCCTGATAAGCACAGAAGGCAACTCTGTGACTAAGCCACTGAACTGAGAGTCAGAAGATGTTAGTTTAGTTCTAAGATCTCCCAGGTTTAATGAATTACCACTGAAAGTTGCTATGAACTTTGTTTACCTGTGTGAAAAAACGGAAATAAATGCTTCCTTTTTCACTTCACAACATAGATCTTATACTTAGGGAGCAAGCACACCTTACTATGCTAAATTCACCTATCATTGAAAGTATTTTTACTGGTTTTTTTGGGAGTTCAGGTATTCCATTAATAAAACTGATGTTTGAATGCACATAGTGAAAATCTAGTCTCTAAATGCTCTAGTGCATGGGAAGTAAGCGCTGCTTTAGAATATAACAGCATTTTGAGAGGTTTCCTGTGTCTAAATCATTAAAATTAATCGGTTACTATCTTCTGAGGGAATACCATGTGTGTTTTTAGCTTCATTTGTTGCCTTAAGGTGTGGCTCTGGTAATTAAAACTGAATTTTCTTTTCTTACTTTGTGGATTTGAGATTTTTTTTCAGGTTTTTATTGCAGTCTAAAATAACATTTTACATCTCTGTCCCTTGTATTCTGACCTTCAAAGCTGACTAGCTAAAACTGACATGTTTTGATTGTTTCTCCTCTGCTCTGAGAATATTACTGTGCAAAGAAATGAAATGAGGCAACAGCATGCACTGGAAATGTGCACCTAATACCTTGCTTATATAAAGTTCCTGTATATGTCTGGCACTGGTTCAGGTTTGCAACAATATTCACTTCCCCTTCTCGGTGTCCATTTTTGTGAATCACTAGATGGACAAGTGAAAGCTGAACAATTGATTAGAATTGATGTTTTATTGATATTTAATATTGATGTTTAAGACATAATAGAGAGCATCTGCCTTAGAAGGAGGTCAGCAAACCTGGGCACAGGGCTGGAAGGCGTGTCCCATGAGGAGCGGCTGAGGTTTTGGGGCTGGAGAAAAGTTGTTTAGTTTGGAGAAAAGGAGGCTGAGGTGTGACCCCATTGCTCCCTACAGCTTCCTGAGAAGGGGAGATGGAGAGAGAGATGCTGAGCTCTTCTTCCTGAGGACCTCTTCTAGTAATGGGGCATGTGGGAATGGTTCAAAGCTGCACCAGAGGAGGCTTAGACTCAACATCAGGAAGCATTTCTTTACCAAGAGGGTGGTCAGGCACTGAACCAAACTTTGTAGAGAAGTGATCAATATCCCAAGCCTGTCAGTGTTTCAGAGGCAATTGGACAATGCCATTAATAATTTGCTTTAGCTCTTGATCAGCTCTGAATTGCTGAGATAGTTGGACCAGATGGGCATTCTAGGTCATTCTAGTGAAATATTCTATTCTACTCTGTTCTATTCGATAATCGCTTTTTAGAACAAACTGAAACAAAAAAACTCTCAAAAATCCTTCTAATGGTGCCCCAAAAGTCAGTCTTGCTAGACACACAAAGCTACAGAAACTAGTCTAGTACTCTGACATCAATCATGAAGATACACAGTTCAGTCCCTTGTGTTCCATCCCTCACTTTGTGTTCCATCCATTGTATCCATTTTATCTACCAAAAATTAATTCATATAAGCTTTCTGTAGCCTACCTGACAGCAATAGAAGACTTACTGTTGTGAGAGAGTAAATCCATGAAAAAAGAGTAAAATCATATCCAGGTGTACTGAGAACCTGCTGCTTGGGACCCTGCAGTGGTTTAGAGAAGTATGTGCTCCCTGAAGGACACAAAGCACAGATTTGTTTTCTGATGGAAGTGTCTTACTTCTGAAAGTATTTTCCCTAAATTAACTTTCCTCTTGGTTTTCGTTTTATTCTTCACGAGGTGTGAGAATGGCTTTTCATATGGAGTATTTTTTTGTTGTGTATGTTAAACAAAAGAAATATTTTTGCCAATAAAATCATTATATTCAAGTAGCATTCTAATCTCTTAATTTTGATTGTTTCTTCGTTACCTTACAAGATCTATATTTCTTCTCTCTTTAGGATATCTCATGTCAGATTTAAGGCTTATTTAAAATGAACAGAAAGCTGAAGCAATTTTCTTTATTCCATTTCAGTCTCCTAAGGCCTATTTCCCCCTGGTGAGCTCATAGCAACAGGGGGGTTTAAGGGAATTCAGCTTTCTGCAAATTAATGTCTCACATCATGAAAATTCAGGACCTTTTTTTTTTCTATGTCTTGAAAAAGTAATACAGTGAGTGCGAGTATTATTTCTTGCCAGCGGGTGGAAGATGAATGATTTTGTCACAGTTTTACTGCTTGATGAGCAGTGTCCTGAGGGTCAGGCTTAAGTCTGTGTCACTATGCTGCTCATTACTCTTGAGCTAAATAAGGGCTGATTGGATCTAAATTGCCTAGCACATGGGCCACAGATGAGCTCAGTGAGTAGGGGATGACCTGCTATTCAGGCTGGGAGTAACCCCGGTGTGCAAATGCTGCATTAGAACACCGTGGGAGAATGAGAGGCTACCGACTGCTGCCAGCAAAAGAAATCGAAATGTAAAAACTCTTTGATGCTGCAATGTTAGAATTTGAAATGTAGGAAGTGACAGGTTGATGGTACTTATCAGCTTTGGCTGGATTAGAGAACAGTGTCATCTTGCTTATATAATGACAGAAGAATGAAGCCAGCTCCCAAGTACTTTGCGGTGTGGAGCGGCTGCTGGCAGAGCCAATGCTGCCTCCTACTGACGGCCGGCCCGGGAGGATGGAGGGAGAGGCGCGGAGCTCGGCGCCCCGGCGTGCCCAAGTGCCCAGCTGTGCCCCGGTGTTTCTGGGCTCCTGGCAGAGTCTGAATCTGAATGATAACAGCAAGTGCACATTCTGGGACAAGAGCAAGCCACTGTCTTGGCTGTGTCAAGAATATTTAGACGAGTCAATTATGTGCACTGAACCAGACACATCTGGCTCCGCTTCACCCAAAATATTTCCCTTTGCACTCTTGTCTCCATTGCTAGTCCCTGTGAAAGGAGTTGATTTCTCTGGAGAGGAGAATTAATTTGTGCCTATGTGTTTTAAAGAAAGTTGACCTTTAAAGAGGAGAAAAAAATCTGAACCAGCGCCGAGGAGAATCCTTATGCTAACTGAGCACATGAATATACTTGTCTTAATGGAGGAAAATGAAAAGCAAGCAAAGCACCTGCTGGGTGCTGGACACAACACAGGTTGTAGCACTTTGTGCAGTTCTGAAAGATTCAGTTCAGTGGTCCAGAACAAGCTTTTGAGTTTTGTTCCTCCCCACCATGACTCATGCTTTGAAAACTGGGTAATAGCTACAGTGATGATAAATAGCCACTTGCTCCATTTTTTCCAAGTTTGTTTCAGATTCTGTTACTGGCAGCTGTAACCTACTGGCATCAGCTTCTCTTACTACTAACTTCTGGGACTACCTCATCAGCAAAAACAATTTGATGTGCTCTCTTGAAACCAGTGACTAAGTGAAGAGAAGGGATGAATCTAAATACATACTGTGTTTTAAGTTCACTCTTTCCTGTTTTTTCTATTTTCTGGGTATATACTACTTGGTTCTTCATCCCCTAGGATGCTTTTGGTTATGATTGAATTTTTTCTTGGACATAAAACAACTTCTAGTGTACTCATTTCTGGATATCCTAAAAAAAAAAAAAAAGCAGAAAAAAAGAAAGCAGCAGCTTTAAGACTACAAACAGTTTTTCTGCAAAATGGTGTGAGTCTATGGGAATGAGACAGAAAATTTTCACAAAAAACAGTAGTATAGGCTTCAGTGTTACTTGTGTTATCTTAGTATTATCGGTGTTTAATGGCATTCATTCAAATCACTGAAAATGAGGAACTGTTTAGCACAACTAGTTGTACTAGATGAAAAAAAGCCAGAGTTTGTCTAAGTTTCTATGTAGCCAAAAATTAAGAGTGTATTTCTCTGTGTTCAAATGGAAAATAAAACCAGAATTTAAAGTTACATTGATATTTTGAAAGAAGTTATCATCAATAAGAGGAAATAGTGAAGGCCAAGTACAGAAATTAGGAAGGTGAAATGCAAATATAACATGGAATGCTTGGCATGGCAGCCATATTTTCAAAGTATGGGAATGTGAGAGAAACAGGGGATCTCCCCAGCTGGGGTTGGTTGAAGTGAGGTAGCTGCCATAGCTGTTNCTCTTGTCTCCATTGCTAGTCCCTGTGAAAGGAGTTGATTTCTCTGGAGAGGAGAATTAATTTGTGCCTATGTGTTTTAAAGAAAGTTGACCTTTAAAGAGGAGAAAAAAATCTGAACCAGCGCCGAGGAGAATCCTTATGCTAACTGAGCACATGAATATACTTGTCTTAATGGAGGAAAATGAAAAGCAAGCAAAGCACCTGCTGGGTGCTGGACACAACACAGGTTGTAGCACTTTGTGCAGTTCTGAAAGATTCAGTTCAGTGGTCCAGAACAAGCTTTTGAGTTTTGTTCCTCCCCACCATGACTCATGCTTTGAAAACTGGGTAATAGCTACAGTGATGATAAATAGCCACTTGCTCCATTTTTTCCAAGTTTGTTTCAGATTCTGTTACTGGCAGCTGTAACCTACTGGCATCAGCTTCTCTTACTACTAACTTCTGGGACTACCTCATCAGCAAAAACAATTTGATGTGCTCTCTTGAAACCAGTGACTAAGTGAAGAGAAGGGATGAATCTAAATACATACTGTGTTTTAAGTTCACTCTTTCCTGTTTTTTCTATTTTCTGGGTATATACTACTTGGTTCTTCATCCCCTAGGATGCTTTTGGTTATGATTGAATTTTTTCTTGGACATAAAACAACTTCTAGTGTACTCATTTCTGGATATCCTAAAAAAAAAAAAAAAGCAGAAAAAAAGAAAGCAGCAGCTTTAAGACTACAAACAGTTTTTCTGCAAAATGGTGTGAGTCTATGGGAATGAGACAGAAAATTTTCACAAAAAACAGTAGTATAGGCTTCAGTGTTACTTGTGTTATCTTAGTATTATCGGTGTTTAATGGCATTCATTCAAATCACTGAAAGTGAGGAACTGTTTAGCACAACTAGTTGTACTAGATGAAAAAAAGCCAGAGTTTGTCTAAGTTTCTATGTAGCCAAAAATTAAGAGTGTATTTCTCTGTGTTCAAATGGAAAATAAAACCAGAATTTAAAGTTACATTGATATTTTGAAAGAAGTTATCATCAATAAGAGGAAATAGTGAAGGCCAAGTACAGAAATTAGGAAGGTGAAATGCAAATATAACATGGAATGCTTGGCATGGCAGCCATATTTTCAAAGTATGGGAATGTGAGAGAAACAGGGGATCTCCCCAGCTGGGGTTGGTTGAAGTGAGGTAGCTGCCATAGCTGTTACCACATTTGTACCCTTGCTTGTAGACTTTGCTGCCTGCTCAGCACAGATTCCTGCAAGGTCCAGTATTGTCCCTGCACTAGCACAGTTTCTGCCTGGTGCAGGGGGCAAAACTGAAATTGTTTGTGAAGTAGTTCCCTTGTATCTTAAAGGGAGTGGGAGGTGAGCTTGGTACTTACATTTTCACTTCCGTTTACATGGATGTTTATTTATGTGAGTTTGTAAGACCATAGTGGCTGCAAGAAAATCTGCGATTTTTTGGCTGATTTTTAACAGTAACTTTCTCATGCACACAGGCTGTATGATATTAGGAAGCAGGACCTAATGTGACTCTGCTCAGGAGAAAAACCAAAACAACTTATCATTGTGGGTTGTGATAATAAAACTCCTGCAGGTGAGAGGAGCTTCTTATTCTGTCTTAAGCTGTAGTGTTCTGTATGCAGTGGTGGACATGTCAGTTTACAAAATACTTATGAATAAATCAAAAAATTGGAGATAGTCAAAGAAGTGAATGACTAGAGTAGAAAGTATGTATAAGTTTGATGGAAATTATTTCAGCTAGGAAGAGTTGAGTGGAGACATGCTAAAAGTTACCTGGTATGTAAAAGGATGCTACAGGTTTTCTGCTGTTCTTCATGCCAGTGAAAACAGAATTGGCTTAATTTTGGATAGAAGTTTAATGTGGTTATTTAGAGTTGGCTGCAAATGTAGCACTCTTGCAGGCTTCAAGAGAGACTGGACGAACAAAAACTTAGTGAAATCGGAAGATGAAGGGACGGTACCAGGAACTGTAATCTACCACAAAATTTAACTTTGGAAATCTCTCATTCGTTTTGACTTGTAGTCTCTGCACTCTTTAATTTCCTTGTTTTGTTGGGGGAGAAAAATTGGACATGTATAGTGCTTCTGTATCCTCGTTCTTGGAATTTCTGGGATGGAAGTGTGAAGATGGTTTCTACTGTATGCACAGCACAGTCACCCTGCTGAAAAGGGTGATGGATTTTTGGTGGTTTTGTGTTTGACTCTTGAAATCTGTCTAGAAAATTACTTTGCAAATGATTTTTAGACATTGATACAGGGTATGTAGATGTGCATTGCTATGTTTTATTTGGCTTGGAGCAAGTTCAAGTGTCACTAATTGCCGATGGCTAAATGCTCCAGCTTTCTTTACAGTGGCACTAAAACAGGGATAGTGAAAATGTGTCTAATGGGAAATGAGCCTGAAACAGGAGGCCACCATACTGATGCCTAAAAGGCTAGCCCAAAAAACTGAGGCCAGGCAGGAGTAAGGGAATAAAAGGTGGGTATTTATTTGAAGGGCCTTCAAAGGTACATTTAGGGCAGACAAAGCCCCCTCCTTGGGGCATCTCCCAAAGTGGACGACGAGTCACGAGTTCTCCCCACTTTAATAGGTTTGGTCCATTTGCATATCAGCATAGATTTACCAATTAAAACTTTACAATTTCCCCCTAGCTCGCTCCCCCTGCCTTTAGAAACTTGGGTCTGGGCAGCCTGAATGTCCTTGAAGGGTAAGTACAGAGTGGCACTGTTGTCTATAGAGAACAGCAACCAACGAGATATAAAGCATACATGCCAGACAATGCAGAATTTGAAAAATATAAGGGTTAAAACCTAAGGCAACAATATCCTCCCTAAAAACAAACTGGAAAGAGGAGGGCATACTCTGCAACATGTACATTATGTATCATCTCAGGGTCTTGTGGGGGCAACTTCCTGGCATTTTTATTGGGAGGAGCAAGTAGAGAAAGGTGAAAGCAGTTTGTAGTTTACTAAGTTGTCTGAAAAGTGCAAGGTACTGTCTATTCCTGTAGCAGATAATGTGAGGCCTTGCTATCCCTGTAAAATCATGGACCCACTCCTGTCACTTCGGCTAAGCAGTGAAGGACTATGGGAATGATTCAGCAGAAAATAGAAGTAGAAAAACAAGTTATATAACCGTCTCATGCTCACATCGTGAGTGATGGTGGTTAGTTAAATTATATTTGTTGTGCTTTAAAGGTGATAAAGGCCTAACTGCTTAAAAAGGCCTGGCTTTTGCAAATAAAAAACTCCCTTTTGCACCTGCCTTGGACTACATGTCCTCTGCCTCGCTACATATTCCCTCCTCTTTTTCACAACCAGAAAACTCTGTTTATCTCTAATGGGGGTTAATTAAAGCCTTAGGGCAATACTGAGCCCCTGCCAATGGCTGTAAGGTACAGACATAATCAAGGCTGCAGCCCCTCACTGGAGGAAACCAAGAGGTAACCGTGGGCTTGTCAGAGGCTCTGATAATGGAGCCATCCTAATGCTTGCTGAAAATACATGAGTGAACTTTTTTTGGTTAAATAGTGCTGTTCATGTAGTAATTTCTGGCTGTTATCAGTGAGTTATGTCAAGTGTCTGGTTTAATGTGTGTGCTTGCAAATCCATGTTAAGAGGCAGAAAGCTGCTGGTTCTCTGTGTGGTAGTGCAGGGGCTGCACAGGGAGCCACAGCAGCTGCTATGCACAGAGCAGGAGCGTCCTGCTGCCAGGGATGTGCCATCCTTTACTGAGGGGCAGGAGAAGGGAAGAATAGGCAAGTACAGAGTTGTTTGCCAGAACAAGGAGCTTTCCTTCTACTGCCTTTTGCTGTCTTGTTTTCCCTACAAAAAGTCAACCACGAGAGTAAAACCAAATATTTTCATTGACATTCTTTTGTTTTCCTCGACGGGAATATATTGATTAGCTATTGGAGATGTGCTTTTGGAAATATTTCAGTAAGTGTTCCAAGTATCTGCCTATAAAGAATATTTTAAAGCTGTTAAAGATTTACTCCCTGGGAATTCCTCTGATTCACACCACACCTACATATATTAAAGGGTATTCTATAACACCTTGAATTGGTGAGGAAAAGCTGTGTGTGTATTTGTTCAGTGTGTTATATTTAGGTGGAATTTTGTATTAGGTGCAAAGATGACATCAGAAAGTAATGTACTGTCATCATCTCTTAAATAATAATTAACTATAACACAACCATGATCATCCAAATGTCATAGGGAAAGTGAATGCATTCAGGCAATCAAGGGATTTTGCAATGTAATTATTAGGCATTGGGGAGATGTGACCCTGTTTGGTTTAACAGGGAGCTATGGTTAATTGATGCTAGGATAATCAAATTTTTACTGTTTTATTGTTCTGGGACCTTAGGCTTTGCAAGAATATGTGTGCATGCACTTAAAAGAAAAAGAAACCCCAAGCATATGAAATTATAAGCCTAAAAATGAACTTTGAGGTTATGTTTACATTATCTTGCCATGCTGTACTGAATTACTGCTATGATTATAAGTGTTGAAAAATCATTCATATTGTCTGCAAATCATCCCCATTTTACATCACAGTGAAAATTCAATACATCTTGATTCCCAGTAGTTTGTAAAGGTATCTATTTTCCTAATGCATGAAAAATGACTAGCTTTTTCCAAGTCAAACTCAAAAATTTAGAGTGTTTTTTCTTGCAACCAAGAAATTTTTGTTGTTTTCTTGCTTGAAAGAAAACCTTTGATATGTGTACAATCTGAACCTTCTGACAGAAAATACAGTGGATTCAATCCCCCTTGAGCTTCATTGTCTTCTCCAAGTTTAGAATGTGAGACAAGAGGAACTGGCATCAAGTTGCACCAAGGAAGGTTTTCATTGGGTGTTAGGAAAAATTTCTTCATGGAAAGGGTTGTCAAGGACTGAAACAGGCTGCCCAGGAGTTATTTGAAAAATGTAGATGTGGCACATGGGGACATGGTTTAGTGGTGGGCTTGGCAATGCTGGATTAATGTTTGGACTTGATGATCTTAAAGGTTTTTTCCAACCTAAAATATTCTATGATTCAGTGAGGATGTAAAACAGAATTTCATTTCATTGTAGTTCATTATGAAAGGGTTTCCACTACACTGCTGTGATACTGAACCTCTGGAATTTCTAATAGCTCACACCTGCCCTCTGGAAGATTTGAAGATTAAGCATAGCATGGTTACTGTCTTTTGCTAAAAGTTTTTCCCTCATGCCTTTTTTTTTTCCTATTCTCTCTCTTTTTCTTCCTTTTTCTTGAAACAGAATAATTTCTGAAAACTCTTCAGCAATCCTATCTCCATGTAAATTAATACTGTAAATTGTGCTCCTAGTGAGGATGGAGGGGAGTAGTAGGAGTGGGTGGGGGGAGAGAAGAATTAAAATCATTCCAATAAATGGTTTAATTTATGCCTCAGCAGTTAAGCATGCTCCTGGTTAACAGAAATACCCTTCAGCTACACAGGATTTGGGAGGGTTGGAGGGCACTCATTTGCACATAAATAGCCATTAACTGATAAATTCCCAGAGGTCTCCTGTTGCATGCTAGTGGTTCTGACCTACTTAGCTAGCTTAAATTTGTTTTACAGAATTATTATAATTCCATCCTTGGTACTTAAACTTTGTGATTAATGCATGCCTCACAATACAATTAAAGTATAATTACACAGTTTTACAGTTTGCTATCATGGTGTTATTATTATTACAAAGAGCTGGATTTTGCAAATATTAGAAGAATTAGGGTTCTGATACCCATCACTTTGCTGTTATTAAGTGATTATGTTAAATGGGACCCCTTTATGTCTGAAGAATGAAGTGGAGAGAGGGGAATCATTAACTAGCACATCAGATGGTTTCTAAGTGATTGAGAAAGAGATGTGTGGTGAGTTTTTTACACATCTGTAGATGATAGGTGCAAATACCTTTTGTTCATCTTTGCCAGCTGCCTATGACATGCTCTAGCACATCTGTGCTTTAGTGCTTAAAAAAGTTTCATACGACACATCTCCTCTCTGTAATCTGTTAAAAATCATTTCAATGTGTTAAACATCTGATTTTATTATACTTCATTGAAGTTTTTTATTGCACAGACAGGGTTTTTTTAATACTCTTACTAAAAACATGAGCAGAGAGATACAGAGGTTCAATAGATCTGTGCAGTGTAGGTAAGGGTGTGCCTGCACAGATGATGCAGATGTTGTGCTCTGTAAACTCGGACCAGTTCTCTGTGAGAGATCTTCCTGACTTTTCAGTTTGTGCATGAACTTACTACGAATTTATACTGGCTGCAAATAACAGTAAGTCACAAACATTGCTGGTTTTACCTTAACTGTAAGGGGTACACGACCTTCACTGTTTTTCAGACCAAACTTAGTTCTCTGGCTGCTATTTGTTCCTCAAGCAGTCATCCAAGAATCAGTAATGTTATTTGTATATAACCCACAAAAATCGCTGCTGTGCTGCATAGTTCTTATTATATCCTTTTTCTTTTCCAGTTCAGCTGTAGCAGAAGACATAGGTGTTTACATTAATGATTAATACAATTAGCAAATAAAAGGACTGAAAAATATATTTAAATAATATTTCTCCTATTCCAATGTAAGCAACAAATCTAATTTTACTTTGTTTATCTGTGAATATGTGTTATATTGCAGACTTCACTGGTGGGAAATGGATCAGTTGATGCATTTTATGAATTACACTTTCTGTTCTTCTAAAACTCTAAGGTTATGCTATAACATTATTTATCTATAATTGCACAGTGAAAACTCCAAATGTATTACAGAAATCGACTGTTGCAACCTCTGGTCTTATTTGATCCAGTGTCTTGGTTTTCATTTTTGCTTAGTTTAAGAAGACTTGTTGCTTATATGGTTTTCTGGTTTTCCTAAGTTGTGCTATTCATTTCTTCAACAATGAAAATATTTCTTCTTTTTAATTCCAGAGAACACAAAGAGTAAAAGGCAAATAGAAATCTTTGTCTTAGAATCACTCCTTGTCTGTATTTATGCTGCGACAATGATACCATCTCTGCTTTTGCTGTTATCATTTGAGCTCAGAAAACATTGGTCATTATTACTGATGCATGGAAACACTCCAACAGGTAGCCAGTAATTATGCTTGGAAGAATGTACTATATTTCAAGGCTTCCTACTTGAATATTCGTGAATTGGTTTTATTTCTAGTCTTTAAAAAAAATATTGCATTGAAGTGATTTAAATCATTTTCATGTGGCATTGCAAAAATGCAAAGGCACATTACCAGAAAGAAATGGTCAGCAATAAGAGCTGTTTTGCAAAGTTGGCTTGCAACAGCTTCCACACTGTGTGGAGAAAACAGTTATCCTGTAATAATAAGACTAATGAATTCAGAAATCCATTGATTGAACTGGCTCTGGGTAGATTATGTGCAGGCTTGCTTCAAGGAGAGGAATTTATGAAATGTTTGCCGCATCCAGCAAGCACTGCTGCTATAATACATCTGCCTCCTCAGTGGTTTGCTTTGATCCTGTGGAATGAAAGGACAGGAGGATCAGCTCAGGTCTAAATGAGATTACAGCTGGTTCGGCAGCTTATCTGGTCTAATGCCAACTAGTGTGGCTTTGCACGTCCTAAGGGGTTTACAACAGAAACTGTTTATTGAGTATCATCGGTTTACTCAACACAAGCAGGCTAATCCTTCCCAGGCTCAGCATGTTGTAGGATTGTGTATGAGCCAAACCAAAAGCTGGTACAGCCAGGGCCTCCAGAGCCCTTTGTCTCGCTTCATATTGATTTTTTTACCTGTGTTAAAGACAGTAAAAAATAAAACCAATAACCAGCCCTATTGTGAGCAAAAGGTTAATCTGACCTAAAAATCTTACAAAAGCATCTTTTAACCCTAGAAGGGATGGTAGCCTTTCTCTGACACTTTTCACTCAAGGGATTTTCTAGTTTAGTGTTTTGAAGAGCAAAATAGGAAAAACAGCTTCAACATTTAACTCTGTGTGTCATTAAATTTTTCCAGCAGCTGCACAGAAAACTTTAAACAGTTATTTGTGACATTACTAACAATGTGTTGTCTGTCTGTGGTAGGTGATGCTGCATGGCCAGGACATGACAAGCTGAACATAAGCAGGAGCTCTTAGGTGTCCCAGGGCTCATGCTGGTTTTTCTCTATAGTGGTTTTTATGTAAAAACATCAGAAAACACCTTTATCAGCTACTTTCTCAATAAAAAAAAACAAATATTGCAAACTAGGCAAGTCCATCTTAAGAAATTAAGAAAAGTAACAAACAGGCACTTAAAAGCAGAAGTTTTAAAAAATTATGTGCAGGAAGTTTTTAAACAACATCCCTTTCTGTTTTGATATGAAACACAATGCAATATTTCATACAATCATATTTTACTGAGCATATTTTATATCTCAGGTGAGTCTTTTTGGAAGACATTACAGCATGTGTCAGATTATTACAAATCAAATGTTTTTTAGTATACAGAAATATTAGATTAAACCCTAGGAAGCTTTGCAGAGTAGCAGCAATACATTTGCACTGGAAAGAAGCACAGTAAGTTATCAAATCTGCATTGTTGGAATTATTAAATACCTGAATTTATATACTTCGCATATTATTGGGAGTAATTAAATCAGTTTTGCCATGATGCAGGGAAGAGAATTTGTTGGGAAACCTGCCATCAGCTGCATGTGGCAGACTTAAACTGGAAACTGTTTGAAGACTGTTGATTACTGTCTAAAAGAAAAGGTGACAGTAGCTTGAGGAATTGTGAATGGCTGTTTTCTGTTTACTTCATCTAATTGGAATGAATATCTGTTTCAAGCTATATGTAAGTAAAGAGGTTACCCTGGACACCATGGAAACATTAGGAGTGTTTTGTGGAGAAATTGCTAAAAATGTATAAGATAAACGTGAACTTGACTAATACTTAAGCCTAACAGATATGTACAAGTTTAAAATGTAGTAATTGTCCATTTACTTGTATTTTATCAAATCTGGTCTTAAAGCAATAGGTTGCTCTCATGTAGTATTACACTTTAGCATGTTTGAAGATAAAAGCTATTGTTGATGATTGCTTAAAGTCTGTTTGTTCAATCATCTGAACAGTGCAAATCAAAGCATTTTGTCAGACTGTGAGAAGTTTTGTCTGGATAATGCTTCCCACACACACAGGTTGCCAGATAAATTATGTGAACTGTTCTACAGCGTAGCTGGTGCTGGAAGTTAAATGGATGCCCAGTGGTAGAACTTGTAAAACATTTTCCTGTTAACACTACCAGGCAGAATTGACATTGTTGATGGTACCTTTGATCTAATAAACTATCAGTTCTAACAGTGATTTTTACTGTGTTTCAGGGGGAATGATGACATAAGTTTAGCAAGCCTGCCATTCTTCCTGGATGACAGAAGATTAGCTCTACTGTCTGTATTACCCAATGTTGGGAACAATGTTAGTAGGGGATGTTTTTACCCAAAGTAATCACCTTCACTGAAAAGATATATTACACAAACAGCATCCTTTCCTGCAACAGATACTCTATAAAGAACAAAATTTATTTTTCAGGAAGGAAATAAAATACTTTGTTTTGGAATTTGGAAACAAGTTAGTTCATTATCTTGAGAACAAGTTTGCCTGCCTTCCAAAAGCTGTTTTCTCTCTTGAGAGGAAGATTTTCCTAAACCACTTAGAGTATATGACTCCCAGCAGCTTGCTAGAAAGGATCCATATGCATATAGGTTTTGATTTTCTGCAAAGACAGCTAGAGAAGCTGGAGCAAGAGAATTTAATTTGAGAAAAGAAAAACTTTATTTGAATTACAGTTCCTCTCTCTATTATAGTCTTGTTTTAGATTAAGAGTATTTTTGAGCTATTTTCTCTTCCTACCTGAAAAATAAGAACAGCATGATAATAACAAGTGTTACAGGTGTAATAGTAAGACAGGTCTGTTACTGGAAATTATTCAGAATGTCTGAAGAGATAAGTGTGAGTAGTATATTTCAAGTTTGTTTGTTTTCAGTATTTGGGGTTTAATATTTAATATTTTGATGCTCTCCTCAGGACTTTGTGCTGTTTTCCTCAGAGTCCATTTCACATCTCCTGATCCCATCAAAAATTTTTAACTGAGTTGGCACCAACTGAACATTTGAATTTCTGCAGCCAGATAACTATTTTATCAGTTTGTCTCTGCTGCTTGGTACTTGAGCACAGGTGTGGACATGCTCAGTGAAAGAAAATGCATTTCTAAAGCTGTGCTGGATAGCAGAAGACATTTGAGACGTAGTAGATTGGACCTCAGTGAATGTTTCATGCTATTTGCCAAACTTCAATTTTTTTTTTTATATATATTTTTTTAACATGGCTAAGAAGAATTTTAATAATCTTCGCATGGCCGTAAATTTCCCATGACATTTCTAACATTGTAAGGTCTTCCAAAATAATCTGTATTCTTTTGATATATTTGAATGAAACACTGTGAGCTTAAAGAGAGATCCACTTTAGTACAGTAGGAGGGTGTCTGTTCCCCAGTGTGGGGAGTCCACCAGCACTGGGAGTCTGATTAACTACTGGGATCTGAATTGTAAGAAATTGTCTGTTTAAGATCAACCTGTTAAGCTTTAATTTTTATTTTAGCTATCTGCTCTGTGTAAAAAATTACTTTTTAAAGTGTAAACAGTAGTTTACAGAAGAAATGAACCTTTCTTATAATTTTAATTCTCTGTCAACTGCTGTTATCCTGATCTCAGAGTCTCACTGAACAGCTTAAGGCAGGATTTTGGAAATTGTTATACCTGAAAATGGATTTCAGTGCTGGCCTTTCAGAACCATTGCTTGGCATTCCAGTCACACTACATAGTTATTGTTTCTCATGAAATTTTTTTTGTGAAAAGAAGACAGTAAGGGATTGGTAAAAAAGACTCAGCTTGTAAAACTTCGGAAAATTTGTTGTATCTGAGTCTAGGCTATTGTGTAGCTATAGACAGCTATATTTCATTGCCTTCCTGGTGCTCTACAAGAATATGGTTCAAATAAATTATGTTGTATAAGTAAGCAGCATAATGGGTTCACAATAAAAGAAAAACATTGAAATACTGATTTAAGTTCAGCAGAGGACGACCAAGATGATTAGGGGCAGGAGCAAATGCCCTTATGAGGGGAGACAGAGAAGGCTGAGTTTTTCATCCTTAGGAAAAGAGGTTTTGGATGGGAGGTGGTGGGTGGAAGGCATTTTATTGATTTGTAAAGCAGTCTGTTGGGGGAGGTTATAGATAAGATGGAATCAGACTTGTCACAAAAGTGTATGGTTGTAGGAATCAATGGACTGAGATTGTGAGGAAGGAAGTTTATATTAGATATAAGGATAAAATTTTCACAAGATAAACATTGAAACAAATTTCTAAGACAGATTGTAGAATTCCCCTTCTTAGTCTATTGAAGGTTGGCATTGGTTTGAGCCAAGGGTTGGGCCTCCAGGAGTCCCTTCCAATTTAGATTTTTTTCTAGTACTCTAGATTTTAATAAAAAAATGCACGAAACAAAATGAACAATTCCCCTCACCTCCAAAAAAAAAAAAAAGCAAAAAACTGATAAACAAAACAGAAATGGAAATCCTGTTTAACACAGTGTCTACATTATGATAAATTTTAGAAGTTCTGCTCAAACAGAAGAGTTTTATTAAAGATACCTATTTGCAATCTGCAGTTTGCCTGTTTATATAACTAACATGACTTAAAAAACCACTTGTTTTTAGCATTGCAGTTTCTCAGATAATCTGGCATCCTGATTCTCACTGTAAATTATATTCATGTATGATTAATTTTATAATCATGTGGAAGGTTTCCATACACCTCCATTGGGGATTCTGGCAAGAAATGTACCCTTACCAAGAATCCTGATGGCAATCCTGTGCTGCAGTAGGCAGAGCATTACCAGCTTGTCAGGGAGGGGATGCTTCCTCTCCACTTACCACATCTGGACTGCTGTGTTCAGTTCTGAGCTACTCAGTACAAGAGAGACATGGGCATATTGGAGAATGTCCAGTGCAGGGCTGCAAAAATTCTTTTGGGACTGGAGCATCTCTTCTGTGAGGAGAGGCTGAGAGGGCCACAACTGTTCAGTCTGGACTGGAGAAGGCTCAGGGTGATGTTATCAATGTGTAGAACTATCTGAGGGGAGGGTGAAAAGAGGACAGAGCCAGGCTATTATTGATGCCCAGTAAGAGGACCAGAGGTACAGGAGGGTCCCTCTGAACATCAGCAAACACTTTGGGTTTTTTTTACTGTGAAGGTGACTGAGCACTGGTACAGGTTGTCTAGGGACATTGTGGGGTCTCTGTACTTGGGGCTATTCAAAAGCCATTTGGACGTGGTCATGGGCAGTCAGCTTTTGCAACCAAGGAGTTCACTCAAAAGGTCTTGATGGGGTTAAGTGAATCTTTCTTTTGGATATTTTGAAGGAAGATACTCTTTAACAGGGAACCAATGGTTCTAAACTTACGAGGTGTGACCCTTGAGTCTTTGGTTGTAACTGTCCTGCTCTGATGGCAAGAAGAGTCATAGCAGGTTGTTAAAACTGATCTTGTCTACCAGCAGTGATGTGTTGTTTTCATCTAAATACCTAACAGCTAATACTCTCGGTTCCCTATGTGGCAGATATTAGTGTTTATGTTCCTAATAAGCCCTGAACTTGAATAAATATAATCTGAAGTGATCTGGACTCCCTGTTCTTCCAAATATAAAATAGTTTGAAAACCAATTGGGATCTCCTACTAAAAAAAAAAAATAAAACAATGATGTTCCTTATAACTAAAGGTTACAGAAATGTAATTACAATTCCTTAGTAGTTGTCTAAGAAATATTTTATATAATAGATGACCAGTGTTTTTTAAACAAACAAATTAACAAACCTTTCAAAACCAAAGGCTGAAGTGTCTCCTGGTTAGGGCTGATCACAGAACTTCAGTGATTCCTTTTAGCCTCCCCCTTCCCATCAGTGGTGAATGGGTATGTTTTGTGTTTTCCTTTAAACTCTTAATTTTGTGAGGTCACAATTTATTGGGAATCTTGTCTTAATTTGATCAAAACTAATTGTAATGTTGCAAAATATTTCCTTTCAAAATAAGGCTTTTAAAAATTGAAATGCAGCAGTTTTAAGTTCTGTGAAATGACTTAAAAATATTAAATTTTGTTTAGGTGGGGAGTTTTGCATGTATGTGAACTAAAACAAAGGGGAATACAACACCTTAGAATTGTATCAATTTCAATGTAGCCTGTGCAGCCTGTTAATTTTTCTCTTTATTTTTCTCTTTGCTCTTTCAGAGGATTAAAAAATTCTGAATCTGACCTATACTGAAAGTCTGCTTAGGGAAACTTAAATGTCTTTTTATCTGTTTGCTTTTTTTGTTGCTTCTTCAAAAGAACTGAGCAGGAACCTGTTCAAAGCAACACCATGACTCCTAGTGCCTTGAACAGTGCAGAATCTAGGTGAGACTGCTTGACTGAGATCTGTGAGTGTCTGAGCCTTTATGCTCAAATGAGTACCTGGACATTCTCTCCTAGGACTTCAGATTTTGGGACAGGAAAGGGTCACTTTGTGTGTTTGTGTCTTCCAGTTTGTATTTTGCATTACAGACACAAAGGAAACTGCAATCTTATCATATACCTGTGTAATACAGGGAAGAAGCTAACTTGGCTGAACACCAGTGAAGGTAATGAAGGGAAATTGCAGCTGGACTCAAATCAGCTGTCTGTTTTTCCCAACAGTATTCCACAAACTGAAATGTGAACTAGTTGCACTGAATTAATACAGGTTGTGTTAAATAAAACGCTCTTACAACCTTATATTTTCTAAATGTGATTAGGAAAAGAGATCAGCTCCCTAACACAAATTTGCTAGGGTGGCTATGGCATATGTAACATTTTCCCCCAGCAGACCTGGACAAAGCAAGCTAGAGCTTTGTTACTCGCATTTAAAATTACAGTCACAGCAACTTTTCTTTTTAGTGATGCAGTTAAACCCACTGAGAAAGGTTAAGGAGAAAGTGCTAAGTAATATTCTGCAGCTTTGAATGTTTGGCTTTTCTGTACCTTTGTGTTTTAGGGTTGTGTGTCTGTTCTTGTTAATATCTTTACTTTGTCTTTGAGAATAGTAAAGATGTTGGGGATTTCTTGTTCTCCCTGTGTATTGTAAAAGTATTACTGAGTGCACACAACATGCTGTCACAGTGAACGCAGGGTTCTCTATTACTGTGCTTAGCTATAGAGAGGATTATATTAAACTCTGTAACCTTGCTGGAGCACCTTTGTACATTGCTGCTATATTGATAATCTTCACATGATTCAGTTGCAGTTGAAAACCTTTTATTCACAGCATTAACACTTTCAATCCCAGTGAAGTTTAGAATCTTTCATATCAGAAGGTGAGCCCCTTGATGTGCAGATAATTTTTTAATTTTCTAAAATTTATTCATTAGTGTTGTCTTGCAGTTGTTGCCTTGGACATTTCATCACTTGCATATATATATAGGAAATACTCATCAAGCCTAACCATTCAAAAATGGGTAAAATGATTTATTGATGAATGAATTAGTGGTTAACTAAGGGGCTATTATGCTGTTTGATTGTTTAGAAATTAGTGTGTGCTTTTGGAAAATATGTGTTCTAAAAGAAATACACAATAACATTTTGGAGTGATGAAGAAAAACATTTCCTAGTGTTCCCTATCCACAAATTATCTATGAATCAGTAGACTGAAGGAGAAATGTGTTGTCATTTTCTGTCACTGATGCAGACCTAGTAATTAACAGCTTTCCTCTAAAATCTGAAGTGCATAGAAAAATCGTTGAAACTTATTGCTCCATCTTCAATATTGCACATCAATGTTGCAATATTGCATACTGTAATCACAGTTTTAGTGACACTTGCACTGCATTTCTTTAAAGTAAAGGGAATCCAGTCAGTAGAAAAGAATTCCAAGCTTGATTTCCTTTTCTTTGTACATGATTTTATTATATGCTAGTTCTTTTCCAAATACTTCCTGTTTCTTGTAATTTAGCAAGAATTGTTTCAGGTAGTCTGCTAACCCGTTTCTCCATATATTTAAGACCTTCATCAAGCAACCAGTGGAAAGTTCTTGCAAGTATTTATATGGCAGTATTTATTTGGATCTCATGATTATGGAATCTCTTTGGCCTGCATCATTGCAAGTCTCAATCTGCAGAAAAAACCTGAATTTGTCTGAGAGTCAGGACAGGACAGGCCGCTCATAGCGTGTTCCAGATCTCTCTTCTGCTGTAAGTGCATGGGGTAAGGTCACTGCAGGAAGGAGTGTAGGAAGAGTAGGGAGAACTGGCTGTGCTTGACACTTCATTTGTGGGTTTTATTGTTTTCTTTCTTAGTTAAATTCTACAGTATTTGCTGTGTGCCCATTTTCCTCTTTAAAGGATATCCACATTTCTTCCTGAAATTTCATGAGTTTTAAAATACTCTTTTTTTTTTTTTTTGTATTCTCTTGTCTCTGACAAGTCTATAGGTGATACCCTGGGAACTTTTACTGCTCTCCAGTGAAGGTCAGGAATGTTCAGGCTAGTACCACTTTGGCCTTTGTGCAACTTCTGCCATCTAGTAGAAAAAAAGTAAAGGAGTATATATGAATTACACCTAGATATTGCCTCTTTGTCACACTGATGTGCTGTTTCCTTCTAAAAGTACAGAATGTGAATTCCCAAAGAATCGATATTTAAAGTTTCAAGGGATAGCTCTGTTTAGAAATGCTGCAGCTTGATGAACTAACATCCCTTATTCTCAATGCTTGGTTTGAAAACATTGAGGTGGATTAGGTCACAGTTGCTTTTGCCAGTTTTAGTGATTCCTTGATTGGGAAAATTGTTAAATCAATGACAGATAATTTTGCTAGTTATATATCATAACACATTATTGTTTCCACATTGCTGTGGAAAAAAAGATGGCTGTCTTAAAAGCCTGAGACCTTCCGTTTGCTTTTTTCCTGTGGTACGTACTGTTTGCTCTGTTACATTTAAATCTAAATAATTTAGTGAAGAACATAAATCTAGCAAATTCCTCTGTATTAGTTTCAAAGAGCCCCATTTCTTGAATTGTATTTCTCTAAAGAAGTAGCAGTAAGCTATGTATTTAAAATTTTAGGAACTTTGACTTAAAATTTGAATCATGTACATTTGCCGTTTTTCCGTATTTATGGGATCAGTTGCAATGATTATGTTTTTTGGGTTTTTTTTTTTTTTGTTAGCTTTCTTTTGTTTTTAATAGAACTTTAAACTTGGAAAACTATATATAGTGCTAGTCTTAATTTACTTTTAATTTTATGTCAAAATGTAATGTAATCAAATGCTTTTAATTGTGCAGTTGATAGACTGATTTGCAGAAGATACATGAAACAAAAAAATTCTAAACAGAAATAGTAAAAAAAATAATTGTTTATGAGAATATTAAAACAATCATAAGCACTAGATTCCCTATCTGTTGGTAGTATAATTATTTAATTACTAACATCTTGCATCATCTGTTCTAACACACTCTGAGGTAATGTGAGAAAATACTGCTGCCATACTTGCACTATAACTTTGAAAAGGATCTGACACATTATCCCCTCTCTTCCCTATATTTTAGTGAATATTTCAAGTAAAAATGAAATTTTCATTGAGAAATTTGTCCCTAGTCTTCAAATCACTAGAAAGAAAAAAGTAGTGGTTTACAGTGGTTAAGTGTTCTTAAAATGTGTATAACCTCAAAGATCTGTATGTAATTTCCTGAATAGGTTTAGTTATGAGTAAAGATCATTTTGTTTCAGGCATTTTCTGTTGATATTATTCAATTTACAAAGGTGACCCTGAGCTAAATTGCAATGTGTAATTTGAATGCCCATGGGCTGCCCTTCATTGGTTTGATTGGGAGAGATTATCTGGATTTCTAATATACTTTAATTACTCTGCTTATATAAATTGTCACATTAGAATCTTCTTAACTGTTGAGTCTGTTCTGTCAATGATTCACTAACAATAGGAATATACTAGGCTCTTCCACTGAGATTTGAAGATTTATACCATCAATGAAAGAACTGGAATGGCTGTATTTAAACCTACTGTGTCTTCAATAGGAAAGAGTATGTGATCTGCTTCAACTCAGCAGAATGTGGTAAATTGAAAGGATCTGTAGCCTATTTTATTTTATTAAAAAGCATTTTTTTCAGTTAAGGCAATACAATGCAAAATATGTTTTGAGATGTCTGGTGGTGATGTAAACCTGATGCACATGTGGAAGAAACCCCAGTATGAGCAGGGTTTCTGGGTAGAGGAAGGTAGAGTATCTTTTAGCAGTGGTTAGCTAAGTTTTTACAGAGAAGCTGTTGTAATTGAAATCACAGAATGGGTCAGGTTGGAAGGGACCACAGTGGCTCATCTGGTCCAACCTCCCTGCTTAAGCAGGGTTGTCCCAGAGCACATGGCACAGGATTGTGTCCAGGTGCTTCCTGAATATCTCCAGTGAGGGAGACTCTACAACCTCTGTGTGCAGACTGTTCCAATGCTCAGCCACCTGCACAGTAAAGAAGTTCTTCCTCATACTCAGGTGGAAATTCCTGTGCGTCAGTTTCTTCCTAAAGTGTTGTGGTGATGCCAACCTCTTTTACTCCTGGGCATCTGCCACCCTGACAGCTCTGTTCAGATGAGCTGGGAGGTTACCAGAGCTTGGAAGAATCCTGCTCTCAAATGCTCCAAGGGTCTTCCAAGATACAATGGTCTGATGACCTACAGTAACAGGTCCAGCTGACCAGCAAGTCGTTTGACATGTACAGCATGCATGTCTTGTACAACAAACTGCTCTTGCCTCCTCTGTGGGATTTTGTCTCCTGTTAAGCTACAGAAAATGTGAAGGATTGAATCCAGGGTGTCTCTAGTGGGCCCAGGAAAACAGAAATCTGTGTGCTTGGAAGCACTTGTAGAGCACCACTGCTGAAGATGTGTACTTAAATGTCTTGGGGTTTTGTTTTATTTTGTTGTTTGTTCATCATTTAAATCACAGACAGCAGTTAGAGTGATTAAATATTTTGTCCCTAGTGTTTGGTATGTAATACTGAGAGAGAAGAATGTCATGGGCTTCATTCTTTGTTCTGAGATTTACATTTTTATCCAGTAACTGACTTAATGTAAAACTCATAATCAAGAGCAGAGCCTGAGCCCCAAAACAGTACCAAAACTGGACCCAAGTGCCTTCCACCCTCAGGCTGTAATTCATTGGTTGTTATATAAAAAAATATGTATTCTGTTTTTGAAAATGGAAGTTGCTACTGTTGCACCTTATACAACCTGTTGTTTAGGGTTTTTTTTTTTGTATGTGTATTAGTATTGATCAAATTTCTGAGCCCTGGTAGACAGAGACTGTGATTTAGATGTGCAGCTCTAGGCTTTTGTGTAGATCAGTTGCAGGCACTGAGGGAACTTTCTGGTCAAAAGAGGGTGATCTGATTAAGTGAGCAGTTTGGGAATTATTTTTCAGAAGTCTGAGATCTGTTTGTGCCCTGTTTTTTAACCATTACATCCTTGTATCCCTTTGGATCTTGTGCAACATCCTAGACACGTCACTGTGTGTGCTTCATGTTGTGCCTGATGAAGATGTGCTTTAACACTGATATTAATGGTGTTGTGCAAGTCTGTGCTATAAAGAACTTAAGCACCAGGGGTGAATTTAAGCATTTGGTAAAAGTCTTGCATATTAGAGTTCTGAGAAACATCCCTCTTCCCTTGTTAGCCTTCCCTACCTCATCACACCAGTCAGTAATCATCATATACATTCATAACCAGGCATGTTATTTGGACATGCATTTTTCAGTAAGCATTTAAACATGTGGTTTATTGAAGCAAATTAAAATGAAGAAAGAACACTGAAACATCATTTAATAAATATTGAACTGATTGGGGCATGTTGATGTTTGATAACATTGTATCATGATTTTTCCAGTTCTGCTTGTACAATCTGCTGTACAGCAGTACAGCTCTGTGGTGTTGATGCTATTATTATGGCTTACACAGTGCTGACACTTACATTATAAACTGTGGGATGTGTTTTTAAATGTTTCTTTTAATGGCTGGGAAAATTTATTTTTGGTCTTAAGTTTCTCATCTTGACTGTTTGAAATGTAGTTTTTAACTCTGCAAAGGCGAATGAAAATTCTGTGCTCTTTGAGAATTCCTACTGTGGTCATACCAGTCTCAATACACTGGGTGCTATATAAAGGGATATAAAAAAGAAATTGTATCCCAAAGAGCTTAGAAACAGATTTAAAAGAGCTCTTGGATGTTTGAATCAGACTTGGATAGAATTTAGTCACCTCCCTTCATGCATACTTCACTGAAACAGACTGAATGTGGAAGTGTCTGACAGTGTGTAGGTGACTCCGTTTTAAACACCCATGTTCCCTAGGTACCAAAACATGTGCCCAGAGACATTAAGGCTGTTTTCACAGGCCTTAGCTGTTTAGCATCCAGCTTAGGCACTTTGAGGCCATAAATAGATGTTGTAGCACTTAAAATTCTTGTAAGCATGCTGTCAGTGCTAAATATGCTGATAAGCAGTTCAGTGCAGAGCTCTGCCACTCACCACACCTGCATTCACAGAAGTGGCCAAGAGAAAGGAGCTTCAACTTTTCACACATTAGGTCAGGTGGTCACAGTCATTCATCAGTGACCAGGAAGCCAAAAGCCTGTACCATGAGATGCCTGAAACCCACATCTGTGACTTGCCACCCATCTCTAAGCTACACCACCATGCAGCTAGTGTGCCATTTCTGTGAATCCATATCCATTTCTTTTGCATGAATCTGCATGGGTAAGGGAGGTAGAACCATACACTTTGTTACTTGTATCTGGGCACAGCACTATGATACTGCATTGAAAGCAGACTTGAACCTAGGTGCAACCATTTTGGTTTTGCATTTGTGAATGCCAGTACTATAGTCCATACTGAAACTAGATTTCTTCTTTGCTGTTTTAAAAAGTCCTGTATAAAAGTATTTAACTCAGTCTGAAAATGTGTTTCCCTTCACAATTTGTATTATATTTCGTAAATGGTTATGATTCTGAAATGGGGAAATCTCAGGACAACCTTCCAATATCTGAAGGGGCCTACAGGGAAGCTGGAGAGGGACAAGGTGTCAGGAACTGTAGTGATAGGACACTATCTGATGTGTCTAACTGAAGTGATGGATACAACCTGAAAGAGGGGAAATTTAGGTTAGATATAAAGAAGAAATACTTTACTGTGAGGGTGGTGAGACACTGGAACAGGTTGCCCAGAAAAGTTGTGCATGCCCCATCCCAGGAACTATTCAGGGCCAGGTTGCATAGGGCTTTGAGCAACCTGATCAAGTGGGAGATGTCCCTGTCCATGACAGGGGTGTGGGAACTAGGTGGTCTTTAATGTCCCTTCCTACCCAAACCATTCTATGAACTGTGTTGATAGTCTTGGTGCAATAAAAAGAGGGAGAATTTTTGAAAAGGAAATCTCCAAATTTAAGTATTGTGCAGGTTCAATTGATTTGCAAAGGGCACAAAGCACCTATCACCTTTCTTTAAATCTGAGTGTGATGGTGCTTTACTTCCTTTCACTTTGCCAGAGTTTTTCTTGAAATAGCTGATGTTTTTAGTTGGAATTCTAAGCATCAAAACCATTCACCATTTTAGAAATATTCATATATCTCTTCCCAGTCTTCCTAGTTTTAGCCAAGCGTGGTGGTCCTTCAGGTGGCAGTTTTTAATTATTTATTTGTTTCAATATCAAAAGGTCATTCAGGTCCTTTAAAAGTACTTTCTTGATCTTAATCTTGGCTCTACTGGGCAGCTGAGTTTTGTAGGTGCTGCGACTGGCCTGGCTTGGACTGCAAGCAGAGGAGCTGGGCAAGAAATCAGTGTCTGTATTCATAGCCTGTAAGCCCCTGGCAATGCTGGTAGGAGAGAGGTCTTCTATCATGTTGGGGAGTTCTGAACCCTTGCAGATCAAATTAAGTGACCCTGCATTACGTCTGGGTGTTAATATGCATCCAGTGCAGATTATAGACTAGACTTCAAAGTTTCCACTATGTAGGCAGGCTGATGAATTTTGTGTTTTACTCTTCTGATTTGACCTAAAGTTGGGCTCCATTTTAGTAATGCAGGCTTGCAAGGGTATATTTTTTTATTACAATATCTGCATACAGATAAATGGCTGCAATTCCTAACCCTAGGTGTCAGATGTAGAAAATAATCCTATATGCTAGTATTATATCTATACACCCAGCACAATCCTCACTCAGGTAGCACAAACATTCCCTTCTTTAATAAACCAAGGGTTTATTTGATGGCAAAATGAAAAAAAAAAATCTCTTTTTACAGAAATAGGAAATTCATTATTTAAAAGAAGTAAAACCCACACTAAGTTATTACCATTGTAATGAGGCAACTGGTGGTTCCAGAGTTCTTAACAGAATGGAAAATTAAATATATAAAGTTTTAGAAGTTGAGTGATGTTTGATGGTATGCTTGCCTAGTGTTAGAAAAATGTAGAAACCTGAATAAAAAGTAAAATTGCATTTATTCTTATTTTTGTAAAGTTAAAAAATATACTTGTTGGTAGAAGGAGCTGGCTACATCAGCTGCAGCATTTATTGATGCCCCATCGATTCTAAGCATTTACCTTATTGCAAGCATTTGTGTAGGTTACTATGAATAAACATAAATACTGATTTGTACGTGTTGCCCTTCCACTGACACAGAGATATATTACCTTACTTTGGAAGTCTGTACACCCTTCTACTTTGCATAGATGGCTAACGGAGATGCAAGGCACCCGTCTTTGGAGAGGCAATTTAGAGGAGAGAAAAAGGTCTTTGTGCAATTTTACAGCGTAGTCTGGATGTAAGTGGGGCCGAATTTGTTCCCAGAAGTTTTATTCTCTGCATTGTGAGGCATCATGCTTCCCTTTCTTAACAAAATAGAATAGAAAAACCCTTTGTTTTATACCATTAAACTTTTTTTTGTAATAGGCAAAAATTTGTTTTTACCTTGTTTCTTTAACCTTACTTTTACTTTTTCATCATTTGACCTCTAGCCCTCACTATTTCTACACCCTTTTCTTTGCCCTTTTTTTAATAAGGGGATGCTCCCAAAGAAGTGTTTCTTGACTTTTTATGCTAATCTCACTTCTATTTCAGTTCATGTTGACTTGGAGAATATGCCTTGTAAATAAGAATACCAACTGACATACTGAATATAATCCTCAGTTTCTAAGCATTGATTGTTTTCACAGCATCCTTAAAGGGTAAGCTGTCTTACTATCCAAATATCATGGCTGGGAAACTGAGGCTAACAAAGGCTGTATGATTTATGTGAAGCCACAGAGGGAATAAATGTTGGGTTTAGAATTCCTGGCTTCTTTTCCTCTGTTTGGACTCATGCCGTCTCTCAAAGAAATCCTTGATTCCTCCTAATATTGCCTACCCTTCCTTCTCTGTAGCCATTCGAAAAGTAGCTGGTACTCAATTCTCTCTGCCTGTCCTATTGAAACTAATGAATGCCTGCAGGCAGGCATAAGGTATCGTTACCTTTGACAGCCAGTATGTTTTATGTTTTAAATTATGTGTTGGGCAGAATTTTTGGATACTAATTTGATATAATGAGATGCGCTTCTAATATCAACCCTAGTACGGGAAGGCCTTGCAGCCAACCTACTCTTTATTTAAAATTATTCCATTTCAGATGTCCTAATGAGTGCTGTGAGTTGTGTAATACTTTCATAATTTTCCCACGTTCCCAGAAGGGAACTAGGAGCTGGAGCTTTTTCTGGTTTTGTTTATTTCAAATTAGAGTAAGCATAAAAAAAAGATCTTGGGGAAGATTTTTGTGAAACAGTTGCTATTGTGAAAATGGCAGTTAAGGAAAAAACATTGTAGTCTACAAATGTTAGCGTTAAGACAAGTCTCGATGCCTCTGCAGTTTGCCATTATCTTATAAATATCTTGACTCTGACTTTACAGTGCTGTTTATAGAATTTAATAAAGCAAATGTAATAATGCTGCCTTGTGCTTTAATGCACAATCTCAATTGGGTTGACCAGAAGATAAATAGGAACAGGAATGATAGTGCGTTCCTACAGATTGTTTTTAATAAGTATGTTATTTAGTTGATCAGCCTGGTACTGTAATGCCTCCTATCCTACTCTACCAGACAAATTTATTAATGTGCCCCCCCCGACCCCCCCATTTCTCTGAGAACATTGATTCCCTGCAGACATATCTCTATTAAACCTCTAGAAAGTCACAACTTCCAAATTAGATTAAGTAGCAGGAATGGTACTAGAAGAATCAAAGAAAATTGAGTGCATTATTGAATTCATGCCACATTGTCTGAGGAAGAGATGGGAGTTATGTGTAGTGGTAACTTTTGTCTTTACTGTACTAACAAAGCTGTGGGCATTGCTGTCAAACCTAATTGTCTGCAGTGCATCAGGATAAAATGAATCTTTTATCTAAACTCGTACCTAGTGAGACTTTACAAGTGAGAAGTAGATTTCAGAAGGAAGCTTTACAATTGATCAAAATCATTTGCCATTAGTTGCTGTACACAACCTTATCCTAAAAATCCTAGTGACAAAAATTTTAAAGAAGCACCTGGCTTTGGATTGGAAGCAGACTTGCTTGTCATGCTAGCAGTTGCAAAATGCAGATATTCATTTTAAAGCTGCCAATTTCTCATTTTGATCTGACATATTAAAAAGCATATAATTAATGGTTGACATTAGTAATTAACATTAACTTTATGGTGCTTAATATGCCATCATTCATCCATCAAATAACTGGTATGCATAATGTCTGTGCATAAAGGTTTTAATTGCACAAAATGATCCTTCAGTTCTCAGGCTCTACGGTTTAAAGTAGTTGTAAACGTGTTTTTAAAAGATGTGAATTTTTCATTTATTGGACGTAAACATTGTTTTTGTTTCTCCCCAGGAGCGTGCACGAACGTGTAAGCCAGGGACTTCAACTGGGGAACGCAGCCCCAGACGTACAGCTTCCATTAGTGGCTAAAGAGCACCACCTTGCTGTTGCCAGTGCTCTCTGGAGAAATTTCTTTCCCTACTTGAAGAGCCAGAGAATGTCACAGACACCGCCTTCCCCACAGCTTGCTGATACAGCTGCAGGTTAGCACTGACCCTCCCTGCGACTCACTGCATTTGGTGCAATTTTCTGGGTCACAAACTTTCAAGGAGTTTGTATTTTGGGGTGTTTCTCCTCCTGTGTAGTAACTTCAGTCTGTATAAATGCTAAAAGTAGATTCTCTGCTAAATATTTTGACACAAAGAAATACTGTAGTGTTGAATTCCTTAATAGGAATTCTCGACACATTGAGAATGCCGAAGGGGTTTGAAGCTATACGAGCCTGACTTCTTTTTGACTACTAGTCACAGATTATAATCAACGTTGTAAATGTTATACAATATATTTCACTATATTCAGAATGTACATATTTTTGTAGAAATTTATTATAATTTTATGTTGAACTATTCATTCTGGTTGAGATTCAAACTAAATTTTTGAAAATAATATTTCATATTTGAAGGCAATTTTTAAAAGGTTGCTTACTTGACTGTTGTTCTTTGCCAGACCCTTGTGGTCATGGTCATAAAACTATTTCATAATTCATTCTAATTATTTATCTTGCCTTACACTGGAGACTTTGAATCTTGGAGTACAACATTCCATATGTATGTGAACTCCATAGGCAACGAGTCAGTTTGGCAGTGAACAGAAAGATACCCCGGCTTGATCTTTAACATCAGAAGCTTGCATTGTATTCTGTAGTTACAATAAAATCTTGTATCCAGTTGACTAAAATTCAGAGGAGTGAAATATATTTTTTCCCATCATGATATGAATTAGATAAAGTTGCAAGCTCAAGAGTACCGAGTTGGTAATAGAAAAGCTAAAAGACCCTTCATTGAAGCAGCTCTGTGGTAGTTAGGAGGTAACATTAATGAAAGAGGCAGTGTGCAACAGTAGTGGTCTCACACTGCTGCAGCATATGTGAGAAACAGCAATACAAATCAAAGGAAGAGGTTGGTAATGTCACAACTTGCATTCATTTCCTACAGTGTCATGTCTTTTTTTATTTTATATTAGCACAGTGAAATAGCAAGAGCAGCAAGCTATTATAAACTCCTCTGAGAAGGAGGGGAGTGCAATTGTGACCTGCTTTATAGAGATGTGTTAGGTAGCACTACAGAGGAAGGCAAACCTTTCCCACGCTGTATGAGCTTCTTGCCTTAGAGGTTGCAGTCCAGAGGAGCGAGAGAGCGAGCAGCCGTCACAGTTCTCCTGCTCCCCCTGCCAGGCAAGCAGCCTGGGCCTCGCATTTCTGTTCTGCCTCCCATTTCTCTTCTCCCCAGACCATGTTATGGCTGATGCTGCAGAAACGAGGTGATAATCTGGAAGAAGGCTGGCACAAATTGCTTCCCCACCTAAGGCAGTGTGGGAATTCTGTGTGACCTCCTTGTTTATTCTGGGGCACATAAGGAGGCGTGAAGTCTTTCATGGCTTAAGACAGTCTGTCCCTATATCATTAATTGAAATAATTTCATTGTTGTTTCTGAAAACTAGTCTTTTCTTTCTAATTCAAAGTCAGATTATTAATGCTTGCAGGTTTATTTTTATTTTAATATTCATTTAGGTTTAACTTGAATTGGAGAACTTGGGAACTAGTGAGTCCCTTTTTCACTGCCCTCCAAAGTCAGTTTTCCTAACTCATTTGATGCCTCTCATTTTCTATAACCTGATAACTGCTCAGCATTTAAGATTACATTTAATTTCTGAGTTTTAATATAGTTGTCATTTACAATATAAAGAATGCACTGTATTTTTTATTCTGGTAGTGTTAGATAGAGATTCTACAGTAGACCTAACAGAAAAAGGTTATGCTTCATTAACAAAATTCTGCACAAAGTACTGCCCCCATTTCTAGATCTGCAACTGTTATATGGAGATCCTTTTCAAGAGTAATTTTTTTTGTAGTGCTTTATTTATACAGTAACTTTTGATACATGAAAGTCTGTTCTAAAAATAGAAATGTACTAGCCTTTACTGAGTGAATTCTTTCCAGATACCATTTTTCACTGTGAGAATTGTGTAAAAACAATGAAACAAATAAATAAAACTCAACCCTGTAAAGTACAATAATACTTACGTGTACAAGGGAGGATGTCGTGGATGGAGGTAAGAAAGAGAAGTCAAAAATACAAAAAAAGCAGGTTTTAAGACATGTTTTTTATTGCAGAGGTGGTAAAACTATGCCTTCATTATTTATAAACTGTGGTTTTGTGAATCTATTTAAAATTGCACGTTTGGATCCATTTTTCCTCCTTTACAGCTAGTGTGTCTTAGTGACTTGCAAACTGTTTGGGATAGAGACTACATTTTTAACGTGGGTACAAACACTCTCTATTAGAATAGTTGCCCAGTTTTAATTGAGATTTTTGGTACTTCCAGACTGCACATTGTTAACTATAATTGATTTTCAGTACCTTTTCATGGAATGGGGATATACTGAGAAATTATTAACATGGTGCCATGTTTTTCTCTCTTTAAAAACAGGTTTTACTCTCTTAGCTTTGGATATGCCCAGCAAAGCCCTATCAGATCTCCAGCCACAGCCTGTTATATCAATGATGCAGCTGTTTGGATGGGATGACATGGTGTGGCCTCAGCTGGTGTCAAGATATCTAAGTCATCTAATTCAAAACAGGTGAAAAATTGCAACTACTCCTTCTTCCAGTACCCTTTCATCCTTCATTAGACCTGTGGAAAATCTTGCTTCAGATGGTAATGTTTCATTAAAATGGTCCAGATTCTTTACATCTGCTCAAAGAGGGTCAGCTAGTGCAGATTGCCCAGGACAATCCAGTCAGATTTTTATATTCCTGAGAAATTCCATTTTCACTAAGTAAGCCTCTGTGAACCTAAGATGGATGGGTGGTGGTTGTTTTTGTGGTGTGCTTTTTTTTGCCCGCCTTGCCCATTTCTGAATCAGGTTTTGGAAGCAGGGGAGGTGAGAAATGAGAGAGAAAGAGGGAATATTTCTGTGTCGGACTGTATTTGAAAGTGAAAAATGTTGCACATTTTTAGGGTACATAGTGTACTAAGGAATGCAACTGTAAAGCAGGATATGGTAAAGATTATTTAAGTGTGATTGACAAAGAGGAGGCTATGGCCTTCTTGCAGGAAGGTGTTAAAAAAGGTTGAATTTAGTTCCTTGTGTATCACTTTGGAACTTGGGAGAGGAGCATTCTGTCGTCTGATTTGCTATATTTTCTCTTTTATGATCTTTATAGGGTGAATTTCATTCAAGGTTGCAGATACCTAGCATGTGCTGAATGAAATAAGAGTTAGGCACATAAATTTCTTTTGCAATTTGAATTTTTTAATTTTGAACTTTGTTGCTTTCCAGGTAAGATTAAAAAAAGAATCATTTTGATGCCTAAACTGGAATTTTGATATTATTTAGGTGCTTAAGGTTAATTACCGATTCCCCCAGCAAAAACTGATGGAAAGCAGTTACTTCAGTATTTGTTAGCAATATTCATTAAGCACCTGATTGTTATTGTATTGTTAAAAATGTACATATTGTTATGCTAACTGAGGTAGTGCTCATGGTATTTGGAAGCATGGCCAAAGCATTCCTTTTTCCAAGTGTTTAGAAGCACAATTGCATTAGCAAGTGCAGAGCACATACACATACTGAGTTTCCCATACAGCCCTGCTGCCATAATGTCTTCTAAAAATGCAGTTAAATATTGATGATAGCTACGTGTGGTGTGCATTAGCTGAGACGTTGGAGCACTTGTGCAGGGATTTGGAAAACCCACACTGAGTGGGTTTTGCACACTGATGAAATTCAAACCTTTATTTCCAAATCCTGCCTTAGAAAGGAAGGAGAGGAGCTTGACCACCTCTGGCAGATTGTGCTGTGGACCAACTGAAAATGTCAGGTTCATGGATCCATGTTGAGAGAACTAGAGGGAGAAAGAGTGGCTCCATAGTTGAGTGATCATTGATAGGTCTGTCTTTTGATTACATGTGTGTGTGTGCACTCTCTCTAGTTCTCTCTCAGGTGTTCTCCTCTGTCCACTCACGTTCTGCTTTCCTGAATCTCTTCTCCTGAATCTGGAAGCATGGGACAGAAGGCACTCACACAGAGGCAGATAATTTTGCCCCTAAGCTGTTGGGGTTTTGACTGCCCAGTCCCAAGGGAGAATTGTTCATTTCCCTTATCAGTTGCCTCAAGGCCAACAAGTTAAAAACTGAAAAATCTGAGAATAGGCAAAGGTGTGTCCCTAACTTACTAAGGGAATGGTAAGGTTCTCAGATTCCTTGTGAAGTACCTAAGGTAAGACATTTTTGGTAGAATAGAGACGTATCATACTCGAAACACTGTCATCTTGGAAGCAGTTGTTTTGTAGCATGATTAATGTACTTATTTGCCTTAAGCAGTTGTAGAGCAAAAATTATCAAAGTATCCAAATACTGGGATCTTAACTTCATGGTTACTGTGCTCTGATAACTTTCATATCAAGCATTCTCAGTTAAAAAGTAAAAAGATTCTTTTGTTTCTAATACCATTATACCCTGCAAGCTCTGGCAGCATACACACAAGCTTTGGCATTTCTTTTGCAGTAGTGCCTAAAAGTTCCTCTCCAGGTCCATATTATGTAGGGCATGATAGTAGTATTACCTGTCCAAAGTAACTTTGAGCATGTGAATAAGCTCACTGTTTTAAAAGGACCACGAGCCATGCTTCAAGCAGATAGTATGTCTTCCCTTTCTAAGGATTAGGAGCATATTCCTCTCCAGTTTTGAGAAGATGCCTAAGTGGCCCACCTACCAGCAAGCACGAGAAACAGGATTGAGACTACTACAGTCTCTAGTAGACTTGCTGTGTACATCAAGATTACATGAGAATGAATTTGTTTACATGTTACTGCAAGGAGAGAGCATTAGGGCCATAGGCATCCTATTTTTTATCTTTTGGTACTGGAATTCAGGTTTGTTTTTTTTTTTATTTGCTTGCATTTGGTCTCCTTACTTATTTTGTCATTAGTACTTCAGGAAGGATGTTCAGACAAAATACACAGTTGTCATCCGTTTTAAGTAAATGAAGCAGAAAAAAAACCCAACTTTATTAATGTTGTTTAGTGAGAGGCAGAATGTGGTTTTGGTTTCCATCTGGACCTGTGTTGACTTTCTGTTGCAAGCATGAGTAAAAATCAGTAGAAAATAAGTAGATTTGCATAGATCAAGAAAGAGTACAAGCATTTTCCATTAAAGTCAGAGCATCTAGGACTGACCAGGGAGGAAATCTCTCAAATAAAAATTTCTCAAGAAATTTCACTGACCTGAAGCACACATGAAGCTCATCTGATAGCAGTTGGGAACATGGGGCAGAACAGACTTGATGCCTTTGAGTAAGGAGTTTCTGCAGAATTAATGATGTGAGGCTGATCTGCTTGGAAAAAATGACTGCAGCAGCTATTCATGGTAGTGAGGCAAGTAAAACTTTGGGAATACAGAACAGAGTACAGGGATTGTGCATCCAGTGACTCTGGTCTGACACCTGACTGGTAGAATGGTAGCAAGTGTTTGAAAGTATATGCAGCAAGTTTGTGTGGGAATGTATATACTTGTGTGTGTATACATAGCTAAATGAGTATGTCTGTAAGTGTGCTGCCAAGTACAGCAATGTCCTTTCTCATCTCCAAGGTGCCCTTTTTATGTTTTGCTTTTTGATCTGTTTTGAACATGACATATCTTTACTTGCTAAAGCAGACCTTCTCTTCTCCATCTTTAATGTAGTTAGTTAGAACTAAGCAGACTTCAGAGTAGTGTGGAGCAACTTGGGCTGGCTTTATATGAAAGGCTGGAGCAGCTTAAGCAGTGTCAATATTAAGTTCCAGGCTGATTCAGGTAAACTATTTCCAGCATTGTATATTGTCAGTGTAGATAATACAGTCAAATTATCTGTTGTTAGAGTAAGGCATTTCCCATTGTGTGAATTTTCCTCCCTCTGTTTCATGGAGCCAAAACATATGTACATGTGTATATGTGCATCTGCAGCCAAATGACACACTCTGTCACCTTTCTGCCTACTTTTATTACATCTCTCTACCTGTTTTCTCCCTCTTCTACCTACGCAGTTCACTGTGTGAAGCTTTTTCTACCATGGGCTCTGCATCCTACGAAGCTCTGACAGTGCGCTCGTGGTTTCGCTGCGTTCTGCAAATGTTCCTCGATCAACCGAGTGGCGCCTCGGCCAAGACAGATGCTGAGAGAACAGTTGGTAAGTGCTCCCATTTCCCTCATGTTTGCAGTAACAGGGCTATATTGCAAAGCTGGCAAACATTTTCAGCTAATTACAAAATGTATTTTTGTTTGTATTCCTTTACTTTTACCTAATTACAAAATGTGTTTCTTTACACTGCTTGTGCTATTTATTGATAGTTTGCCTGCTCTGCATATGACAAATTTATCACAAACAAAGATAAAAGAGCTTGTTTCCTTGGAAGCAAAGAATAAAAACTTGCTCCCAAGGAGACAAGTTATTTTTCCCCCATGGAGAAACTGCTCTAAAAAAAGTGAAAATCTGAAGTAAATAGTCAGAAATCATGCTGTGAATGGCCTAAAAGAAAAAAGAAGGGGAGGGAGGGGGGAAAATCTTGCTGCAATTAATTCTCCCCTTTTTTATATTGGATATTTTGCTTTCTTAGTGCAATACTTCATCACTTCTTCTAAAACCGTTGCAGTTCTAATTATCTGTAGAACATATCTTCTAGTCACTATTTCTCATACACATTTTGCAGATTTTGAAAAAAAACAAATCCATCAGCACAATTAAGTACTTGGTTATCCATGCTTAATACTCTTCATTCTCTTACAACTTATATCAGAAAAATAACTGGTTTGGACTTATGTTCTTTGTCTGGAGAGATGCAGCTGGTTGCAGAATATTTGTGTTTTAGACACTTTAAAATGTTGTTTCACTTTTTTATTTTGGGACTAAATTAAATCTAAAAGCATAACTGTATACTGTATTTACTGATGGGCTCTTTTGTAATAAACAGGAAAAGCCTATATGGAGCAACTGATTGAAATGACAAGACTGATTTTTAAACTCTCAGAAGTAGAAAACATTCTTTCAAAGGCTCATGTTGAAGAGTCAGTTTTCAAGCAAGACCCAAAAAATGCTCTTGTCCAGTTCATTAAGGTACTGTATATCTAGCCCTGTGTTAGTTTCATAGGACAATTTTAGTGAAAAGAAATTATGTATCAGATTTAAAGTGCTGAAAAAGAGATTACTCTCAAAATCTCATGAGAGATTTAGTAAGTTGATTTATATTTATTTCAATGTTTTTCTTTTAGGCTGTTGGTAGAACTTACAGTGGTCTTCAGACACTCCCTGAGAAATCTGCCATGGTAGCAAAGGCTCTGGAGTATTTAGGTGATGTGTTAAAGTATGTAAAACCTTATCTGAAGGCAAAAGGACCTCCAGAAGGTCTGCAGCTTACATATTGGACCATAGGTAATTATTTTACAACTTCATTTCTTTTAGGAAGTAGTTTTAAGGAATCAATAAAATAAACTTTTAATACTTTCTTCCCTCTCTATACTATCCATACATATATTTCCTCTACACTATTTAATGTTTTTAAAAGCAAAGTCACCAAGATGTTACCCTTAGATACTTTTTTTTTTCCTAGATTTTCTCTGGATCCTGATGTCTAACCTCATTGTGGCTTTTGATTGTGGTTTTGTTTTTTTTTTTATTATCCCTGCAAATCAGTGTTTTGAAAAGTAAGGTGTTTTTGTGTCTTTCACTACAGAAAACCACCTGTTTTATGTAAACAAACCCAGAAACAGTGACAAGAGTTGTTTTTTGGCTATTTAGGTGTAGTGAGGATTGTTGTAAGTCATAGCAGTTCCTGAAGTTACAGCAATTTATGACTACAGTGGATCTACTCTTCCCATAGAGGGTCATGAGATCTTTCCATATGAGGTCTTTTGTTGTCTCTTTCCTCTGTCCACTCACATTTTAAGTGAAAGTGTTGAGCTCTTAGTTTTTCCTGTAGACCATAACAGTAGGTGTACACCCTTCTGAAAGAATTCCAAGTTTTGAACCATGTAGATTGAGACAACATGCAGCTTGGTGTTAGGTATCCAAGCTATGGGGAATAACCTGGCTCACCAAGGAAAACACTGTAGGGAAATCACTTAAATGATAGTTTCAGTCATTGTATGGTGTAAAGGTAGGGATGAAAGTGTAGCCATAGAATTCAGCAAACTGTTGGCAGATTTGCTTAGAGCCAATGTGGAGGGTAAGGTAGAGTTTAAAACTATGTTTTTCAGAGGAATTAAGTTAGGTATTAGGAAATATCACCCAGAGGATGGTTGGGACTGGAACAGGCTCCCCGGGGAAGTGGTCACAGCACCAGCCTGACAGTGCTCTAGGGTACATGGTGGGATTCCTGGGGTGCCCTGTGAGTCCCTTTCAACTCAAGATATTCTATGATAAGCAGTTTTGTAACAGACAAGCTACATGGAATTAATGGAGTTATGTTAGTGGCCAAGTTGGCTTAGGTGTATAATTTGCTTCCTTTTGGGACTGCTTCTCTTACACTGTACTTTATTAAAATGCAATTCTAGCATTTATTCAGTAAGTGTGGAAACACTGATAGGATAGAAAAAGAAGAGTGCTGTTAATTATCAATGAATGTGCCAGTCTGATCCACTTACCTTTAAAGATAGAGTAAACCTTATGTATGTTACAGACAAAGGTAATGATTTGCAGGCACACACAGTTTACATCATGATTATAAGGAGCACAGTGAAAGCATGACCAAGATGCAGAAGGTGCATCAAATGTACTGAAATTAAAATTTTGTAAAATACTTTACTTTTCTATTTTGACATCAGTATATTTTGATACAAAATATGTATATCAAATTAAATGTTTTTAGATATCCAGATGTGGATTGGAGCCTCGGAAAGTAATTTTAGATTGGCATTTTTCTTTACAGATTGGTATTGTCCTTTTTGTTCTTTGCAGTAGGAAACAATCTTCAGTCATGCTGTTGTGTGCAAGAAATTGTCCTTTCTCTTTATTTAAGAAAAGATAAAGAAGGTTGAAAGAAAAAAATATTCAAGTGTATTTCAATCACTGCTTCACATTCTGTGGGCTTGTTACATTTTAAGGACAAAATAAGAAACTTAACCAATCTAAACACCTCCTGTCTGTAGTCAGATTGTGTCTTGTACTGTCCCATACATCACAGCAGTGATAATAGAAGGAGTACTTTTAGCTGGAATGACCGTGTTTCTTTCAAAGCAGGAAGCTTAGACAACATTATTAGAAGTATTGTTAGGTGATCGTTCTCTTTCTGTGTGATTGATCATTGTGTTTTCTTTCACTCCACAAGATTAATGTTGTTTTGCATTGTTTTTAAGAGATGATAATGGATGACTTTTATAGATTAATAATATCTTGTAACAGCCTACTTTTGATTTTCCATTATTTTCAAAGTCTTCTACACGTTTCCTTGGGATATTCCTGTATTTTCAACCCAGCAAACTTTTTCTTGCCTCTGATTAAATGTAAAGTTAAAAATGTCTGTGGGAACTACTACATAAGAATCTTGTTTTATTTAATGTGTGTTTTGAGCATTTACACTTCTGAGCATAGAGTTATTTTTTCAAGAAAAATTACACCTCACCTGCAATAAAGATGTTTCTCAAAGTCAGGGTATTTACACATCAACACCTTTTTTTTTTTTTTGCAAGTCAAAAGAACAATCTTAAAACTAGCTCAAAGCTGAGTGAGTAAGTGATACGCTAATGTGTTGAAAAACAGGAATGATGTTCTCTGAGGCTCTCAGTTTGTGAACTGAGAGCCCACAAAGACCTGGCAAGACTGTGCTAGTTTAATGGAGTTGGCTGCCCTCATTCTTTTTAATCTGCTGAAATTAAATGCAATTTGAAGGATATTTAATGTTTTGCTAACATTGAATTGCTGTGTGAGTAGTTTTTGATATGGTGTGGTCACAGGGGTATTAGATAAATGTGAAGAGAAGGCAAAGGCAGCATTTCTCTGTAAATGGGATGAATGCAAGGTAAATGTTTAAGTGCACGTGTGCTGATTGCAGTAGGGTTATGGATCAAGTTTAGTTAAGTTTTCTGCAGTGATCTGAGAGACTTACCCTTTCTTCAGCATTGCTCTACTTTTCCTGAAGCAGCTTCACTTGCCTAAAAACTTCTAATTGTAATGTGTTGAATCAACTTAGTATTTTATTTTGATGAACTGTTAATGGACTTTTGAGTGGTTTTAACTGGGACTTTTTAAAGGGATGCCATGGAATGAGTACATGGGAGTGAGACAATTCAGTTGCTCTTGCCTACTCTCAGATAATCTAATTTAACATAATTGCCTCTTTAGGCTTTCTTAGTTTTTTTCCTAACTGTAAATAGCTTTGGGATTTTTCTGATTTTTAATTTTTTTCCACAGGATGTCTAGTAAAGTTCTGTGCACCAATACTGGCCACTTCCAAGGCACAGCAACTCTTGTTTCGCATTGTGGATTGCTTACTGCTGCCTCACTCTGTGCTCCAGCAGGACAAGGAGCTGCCTGTGGCTTTGCTGTCTGCCATTCAGGAAAGCCTGCCTCTTTATCTTCAGGTAAACATCTCAACTCTCTTATCAGCACACAAATATATCTTCAGGAAAAGATTCACATTGCAGAGAATGTTTTCTTTTTCCCTAGTCAGAACAAGTGTTGACTGAATTTACAGAAGCAGCAAGAGAAGTTTTTTTCTTCTTTTAGAAGAGGAAGGAAAATTGCCACCCCCTTGGCTTTCCTCTCATTGCAGGCAGCTATGCTGTGGTACTCTCCAGAGCTTCTGATCCCATTGCTGTGTATAAAAAGCTTGTAGCCAACCTGCTGGTTACACTCATCTCCAACATGACAGATTTCTGAAACAGTAGACCCAGTAACCATAATATGCAGTGAGACAATTGTTAAGGTGACAGAGCAAACAAATATTTTAAATCACCTTGACTTGGCTAACTGTAGATAATTGTAGATGAGATACCCTTTTTTCGTTGCTCTTAGGAGCAAAAGAAAGTCCTCTCCATATTATGCCACTGGTTTATCTTAATGCTTTGAGAATATGTTTTACTGAATCAAATTCCTGCTGCTTATGCTTACTTGACTACATCCTTCTTGCCCATTATTCCTCCTTCCCTCAGTTTCCCTATCACTCTTGAAATTCTGCAAGGCTTCTTGATGATGTAGAAAGAGACTAATTTCTGCTGGTGAGAAAGAGAAAAGACTATATTTTGACAATAAATAAGCTGACATGTTGTCCTGGTAAATCCTTGGATCTTTTTTGCTTACCATTTTCCCTTCTCTCTGTCTTCATTTTGATTGCAGTCTTAACTCACTACTTGTGAAACAATGCAGGGGTGACATTGTAAACATCCCTTGGATTTATTTCTTTGAGAAGTAGTTGCATTGTGATTGAAGGCTTATCATATGGAAGTGAATATGATTATATAATGCTGTGCAGAATATGACTTGCTTTGCTGCTCTGTAGGTATTTTCAGAAGCTATAGGCATGCAGGGCCATCTGGACAATGGTATTACCATGGAGCATGAGTGTTTGCTAATTTGGTATTTTAGTCATAGGGCCAGTTTCTATGGAGTCTGCACTGATGGATGTAGTCTTAAGATGAAACCACTTGAGTTGCTATTGAAGTCCAAGTGTTGTGTACCCTTGTTTCCTGGGTTTTTGCCAGTTTTTGACTTTCTGACCTCACTTTTGTATTCTGCATCAGTCTGCTGCATTGTCCATGTGCTTTCCAGCTATGCTAGCTGATCTTATTTGACCAAATATTTTTTTTAGACAAATGCTGCTTCTAGAAAAAAACAAGTATCTCTTTATTTTGACAAACACTTCTGGGGAGAAAAGAGGAGAATTCTTGATTTGTTTTTCCTGTTTCAATATTGGATTTCTATGTTTTATTAATTTTTTGTATTTACAAAGTTCCAGCCTTTTTAAGTGCTTCAAAATGCTTCATTCATTCAAAAATACTTCCTTCTCTTTTATTTGGAAAAGTGGAAAAATTCCGATTTAGAATCAACTCAAAAGAGAAATATTTCAAGATCAGTTTAAAAACAAAAAGAAAGTCTTCTGAGATCCTTTGAGATGGAACAGATTCTAGGCACTCTCTGACATCTCACGTTATTGTTTCACAGTTGGCTTAAGGCTAAATTCATTCCCTTTCACCACCACGTGCATTCCCATTTAATTTGCTTTAATGATTCTGTGAATAGCGATTTGTGACCTGAACCATATAGTAACTAGACCCACAAAACAAACAAACAAAACCCAAAACCCCAAATGGGCATATCACAAAAGTGATAAAACAGTATCTGTGGGAGGGAAAGCATGTAACTGGGGTGGGAGGAAAGATGGAGAAACAGAATTCTTTGGGAGACACCTCATCTTGACTAACTTAAACTGTAGGTGAAATGTGTGATGAGACCTTCCTTGGGTGGCTGCCCTGTGCCTGATGCTGGTACTTGGTATTTTAATGCAAGAGTCTTAATTCACCCTATTAGACAAACATTATTCTGTAGATCTGTCCCTCTTAATAGTCTAGCTTACAACTTAATCCTTTGGCAGTTACATAAAAATAAAGAAACTGGAATTTGGAGACCATGCAGAATATCTTCTTATATATGCAAATTCTTTATTCATAGTCAAAGTGTAAAAGCCCTTGAGTAAAATTTCTATTCAGAAGTCTTTTTAAATTTTTTTTTCTTTAGCTTTCTGAAAAATTCCTGGCTCCATCTCTTTTTCTTCTCCTTCAGTTTCTTTAGTGTGGGCTGCTCCTTCTTTGTTTAAAAAAACTTGTTCAGATCTCAGAAAACATTTTAGTTTTGTTAGCAATGGTTTGAAAAATCTTCCCTCTTTCCAGAGGTTTTTACGACTACTCCTACTGTGGTTTACTTGATCCTTTTTGTGAGTTTTAAAGGAATTTTAAATCAGTCAATTAGTAGTAGTTAATTAATTTCACACATCTGCTGATTCAGCAATCTTATGAAAACCTATAGAATTCCCGAATTTTTTCATCTTTTAGGGCAACATACAAAGCTCCTTCTCTCCACACAGTGTAGTTTATTACTAACTTCACACTTCATCAAAACCAATGACTGTATCACCGTCCTTCACTACCCCAAACCTACAGGTTTATTTCAATAAGTCAAAATTAGAGGCTTTTTTCAATTTTACACAAGCACAAATAATTGTCAAATGCACTAATTAAGACTGGATGTTGCATTTCTCTCTCCTCAGTTCAGACAGACTGTGTTTACTTGTTATGTTTCTGTTTAAATAGAAATGTGGGCTTGTACAGCTCTGCCTTTTGACAGTTGTTGGGCAGCTGGTCTGGTCTCCACTGCACATAGTGCTTGTCTACCAGTTTTTTTCAAACTCAGTCACTGATGCTCCTTGTCAAAATAGCTTAGTTCTAGCAACTTTTAAACTAGTTTTGGTTTTGTTTTTCTTTAAATCTTGCCTAAACGGTTACTGTCTGGATACTATTTCTTTCAATGTGCATCATTGTTTTGATAATATTTGAAGACCTAAGAAAGATTTGATTGAGATATAATATAAAAATTGCCCTCACAGTTGTTTGAATGACTGACTTTGGAAAGTAAAGCATGAAGAACATGAATGAACAGCCATTTTGCAATTTTATGAGGCTGTTCCTAATTATGAGATAGTGAACCATGTAAAATTTAACCTTAGGTATTTCACTACTGTAAAAAGAAGTTGAGTTGATTTGTGTGGTAGTGGATTGCTGAAGCCTACCCTAGGAAGTTTCAGACTAATATTGCTCTTGATGGATTTCTTGGAGAGTGATTTGGAGGATTTTTAGTACACATTTACCAGTAATATGAGGAAGTACTGAAGCAGTGTACAGAACTTGTTTTGGAGAAGAAATATTAGTTTAAATATATCTTGCAGAATACAGTGTAGGTGTGGGTGCAAGCAATAAGCATTGTATACATAATCACAGGAAAGGTAAGATAGCCTGCTTGATTTATCAGTGTTAATCCTGTCCAAATACAGAAGATTGTTGATTTCTATCTGAATATGGAAAGTGGTAAGAGAGTTTCATTCCAAGTAGTGCTTGGCACATGCACCTTCCAGTGATTTTAATGGGTCTGTGCAGGCTCAGCATTTGTCAGAGATCAGACCTTAAAAGCCCTCCCATGAGCCACATCTGTGGTCCAGTATCTGAGCAAGCTTATTAATACATTTTGTGAATTATAATATGTATTTAATAGGAATTGTACAACATTAATTGGTGAACAGCAGATTTATTCCAACAGCAGGACTTAAATTATAAGTCATCATTAGGTAGCTTGGCATTTCTGCAGTGAATAGTTCCAGTAATCCATACTAATCGGTTCTTTGCTCTCCACAGGTGATTTAAAGATACACAGATAAATCAGAAGAGGCAGCTCTGGCCACAAAAGGTTCCTGCAGTGAACACACACAGGAATCACTTGCCTTTCTGCTAAAATGAGGAGCAGATGATGTCATGCCTCTCTGCTCCCCTTAAAATGTCTTTTTTTTTTAACCTCAGAAGATGGCTAAAGAACATAGTTAAGGAAAAAAAGCGAGTCTATCAACCTTTTAAAGTCCATCTGCTTTGTAGGGATTGTCCTAGAGGTCTGAGGTGATTGATTTCAAATCTCTGGTCCAGAATTGCAGTCCAGTAGCATGTGTGGGGTTTTTTTCTCTCATTTGAATGGTAGCTTCCTTTCTTTCTTTTAATTACTGGTGGGATTTAAAAGAAGAAATTTCTGTGTGATTATCTTGTAATCACATCCTTGGCCAGCACTGCCTAGGATGTTTTGCCATTGTACAGGGAGATTTGCAACTATTGTGCAGTGTTGGTAGTTTATGCCTTGTGCCACTTGGGATATGGTGTTGTCAGACCTTGTGCAGGCCTGTTGCTCTCTGCACTTTGTAAGGAAAAGGAGGAGTCCAAAATAAAGAACACGGCGTTGATCTGAAGTCAGTGGGTCTTTGTGTCCAAAAGAGAAATCCAAGTTATTTTCTAACTTTTTGGGATGTGGATTCCAAGTCAATTAACTTTGACTCAAAAAATTAAAATGCTTTTATTAAGGATCAGGTTAGGTTTGTTGATTCATTTTAACATGAAATTATTAGAGCTGCAAAAACTAGTCAGCATACCTTCGGGTATTTAAATTCTAATATTCATTTCTTTTTTTTGCACCTATTAAATAGCTCTAGGATCATTTCTTAAAAACAGTAGCTCTTACTAATTATAATAAGATTTCTTCTTTTCTTGATACTGTCTATCATTTGTTGATCCTCAATCTGAATAACTATCTCATTTTAGTAACTATAATTCTTAGTTGATCAGAGGTGCTGTGTTCTTCATGTATTGTTGCAGGTATCCCCTGTAAGGTTGTGATGTTCTTTGTGTCCTTTTATCAGGTAAATTAATACACTTTGTCACAGATGTTTGGATTCTTTTAGTGTTAAAACAGCTAGAGTCTTAAGAGTGTCATTGCTGATACTTGGATTACGGAATTCATTTTGTCCTAAATGAGCTTTACTACAGAAAGCACAGGCAACTCTTCTTTATGCCTGCTGCAGTATCTTACTGAAAACATCAAACACTTAAGCTTACATAGTAAATAGGCTGTCATCTCTAACATCTCTCTGAGTCTGCTATTTGCCAAGAAGTAGCAGACTTCTTGTTTTTCAGAATTCTGATACAGCAGCAGCTGCTTTTTTCTACAAAATTTTGCTCTGTGTACTGAAAAGGAGGACAAAATCTGAAGTTTTACTCAAAGGCTCGTTTCAGAAGTGTGTTTTTTATCATCAAGACTTGCCAAAATTATCAAGGAGCCTTAAGTGAAACCCTTAACCCAAATCTGCATTCAAGAGAGCCACCTACAGCAAGTCTTCAGGCACCTCATTTCTTGAAATCTCATGTTTCCTGTATTTGTTTACTGTGGAACCAAAAGTGGGAGCTCCCCATTTCAAGCCCCTCAGCTATGTCTCAGCCTGCTTTTTTTTTCCTGAACCAATTGTTCTGTCATGTTCACACAGACAGGTGTAGATGAAAATATTTTTTGGGAGGGGCTTCTACACAAAAAGCAACAGAAATACTCTTTGTCCGTAACTGGGGAGCAAAAGCAGCTTGACTTGATCTGTTCATTCCTATATTAGGGGCATTAGTTTACCTCAGCAACCATAAATATTCAGATACTCCTTCTACCAAAACTGGAGTCTGGATTGCAATGTTAATGGAAGTTTGAAGTACTGTTGAAATTGCTGTCTAGGGAACGCTGTGCTTGACCTTGTTTTACACTATTATTCTTGTTGGACAATACTATTGTGAAAACTGAGTTCTCAAGAGGCTTCTGTTTGTGGTGCTGACTGTGACCCTTGAGATAGGAGATCACAGGACCTTTTTATTTTTTTCTTAGTGATTTGTTTTTCTTCCTCTCACTAATCAAAGGATGGGGAAGGAAACAAGATCTTAACTTCCTCTTATGGCAACCCATACCAGTGAGAATACTATTCTTTTGTTCAGGAACGGACCATGTGTATGTCCTGTAACTACAGGTAGCATTCAGATAAGCACTTTCTGGGCAAGTACTTTCATTATAGATTTTTCTCCGAATCAATATAGCTTATATTGGATAAATCACAGCAGTTTTAGCCTTATCTTAAACAGAGTTTAAAACCTCCTTTAAATCCCTTATAAATGGTGCCTAATTTACCCTAATTTGTTCATACTATGAGCAAATCTTTTCTTGTCAGAGCTCAGTTCTAAGTGCTCATTTTTCTGCTATATCATTCATACAAAAATTTCACACGGTCCTTTACAAGCAGATGAGGTATTTATTCTTTCTATCCTTACCTGACTAACATACTTTGTTAGACCATGTACAGGATTGAAAGAAGAATGAGAAGCTTTTAGGCACAGAGTTTCTCAGGTCTGAAATGCCAAGGTTTTATTTTGAATTTGAAGGGGAGCTTGCATGTCCCAAAGCTTATCTTCCAACATTAGTCTAGTGAAAGATTTTTCTCTCCTTTGCAAGCCTTGCCTGACCGTGTCTTCATTTGCAGACCATCATATCTGCAGCAAATTACCAGTGCTCATTTGTCAGGCAGTAGTTACTGTGTGCAGCAGTTTACACAGCACAGTAGTGAGTATTTAGCCTACAACTGTTAAAGATTTATTCAAACGCATTGTTAACAATTTATTCAATTTCTCACATTCTAAAATTTTCTTCTACAGGGCCTGTCCTTCATATGCTGTCAGTCCCAAACACAGGGTGCCTATTTAAATCAGCTCCTTGGGAGCATTATTCGACATTACTTTGGACGATTTCTCCCTTCCGCTCCAGCTGCGCCTGGGCTGGGACAGCATCCTGTGCTCACAGCTTTGTGCAGCTCCATCACAGCCCCCCAGCTGCTCCGTCTCCGCAAGACCACTTTGCATGTCATAAGGTAAGGGCCAGTGAAAGAAAAACCATCACTTTCTCAGGTTTCACAGACAGCTCTGAAAAGGGAATGCTGCCTCTGTTTTCTTCTCAGTTAACTGATAGTGTTGCTGTTGGAAGAGCCTGTGAGTTGCTGGGCAGTGTTTATACAACAGGAGAGTAAAACAGGAAAGATTTGTGTCAGAGTAATTAGGGATAAATGCCGCAGGTAGAAAGCGTGAGTAACTCGGAGCCTTTTGCGTCGGTCTCGTGTCCTGAAAGAAGCGACTTTGGCTTCATCCAGTCTCCGAACAGAGGCGAGCCGGGCATCAGAACTCCCGCAGAATCTAGGCTTAGTTCACGCACAGCAGTTTAATTTATGCAGGGAAGTAAAGAGATGAGAAAGGGTTCTTTTCCGCTTATTGCCAGCAGGATTTTGTTATTGGCTCATGCAGTGCGGTAAAGACAACTCAAAATGGAGGTCAGGGCGTGTTATAGGACAGCGGCGAGGGGAGGGCAGTCGGGAGAGCCAATCACTGTGGAGGACCACAATGATTGACAGGGGCACTGGCCAATCAGTCGGCTGTCTGCACCCAGCACAGGAACCAATGAGCTGTCCCCCTGGGCGGGGACAGCCCCTGCCACCGCAGCCGGGGAGCCCCCGTGCTGACCTGGGGCTGCACCACCCCGGCTGCATCACGCGGGGCGGGAAGGACCGGCCCCGGCTGGGCTGGGTCATTGGCCACGCCCAGAGGCACCACAACAGATAAAGGTCCTAGGCCGTAAGGAAAAATATTGCCTGAGGTCACATGAAAAGCAAATAATTTTCTAGAAAAATTATTCTTCAATAAACATCATCATATGTTTGTGTCTCAGGCTGTATTTAGAGTCACAGTTGTGGTGCTTAGAGCTGTCACAGTTACCTGCACAGGGGAGGCCTTGTTGCTTTGTAAGTGTCAGGGCATACACTGACATACACATACAGGTGTGCCAGCTGCCCAGGGACAAGGAAAACTGGGCATGTGGGAAGAGGGACACATAAAGGCACGGAGACAATACTTGTTCACTGTGCTGTCACTATTAGAATGATGTCAATGGCATCTATAAATCTGTGTCCCTGCTGCTGCTGACTGGTTGAAACATTGTTTTATGTACTGCAGAATAGTGAACAATCTGTACTTCTTGTCTATGTGGGGAAAGAAATTAAACCCCCTCAAATACAAGGTGCTTGTTTATATCCAAGGTAATTGAACTTTTATTTGTTAAAGAGTGGGTATAATGTTGATCAAAAAGGAATTTCATTGTTGATTGTGGGCAAAGGTGATTAGCTTGTATTATCACATATTAAAGGAGTGAATTAAGATTTCACAATCTTAGTTCTGACGCATTTTTAACTTCTGGATACTCAAACTTTGTCATCTTAATCTAGTTATTTTTGAATGTGTGCAGTCGTGTTAACATGGGGATTGATAGTGGAAAGAAAGTTCTGAAGGTGTAATGGCATTTGGTGATTTTTAAGATGTGAAACATTCCTTAAAGCTGTTACCCCAATTTGGATTGTGAGTTTACAAAAGCACATAAAGCTAAATAACATATTTGAATAGCAGCTGTATTATGGATATTTTTTTAGGATCTTAGAATCTTGATTCCTTCTTTTATTTAATTATGTTATAAAGCTGCCTTTTTATTTTAACTTTTATAGTCATACTTGGGCTTTTAACTGTAATTATGATAGCTCTTATTTCTCACTTCCCTCTCAACAGAAGACTCAGAAGGCATCACTGTCCTCTGACAAATTGGGAGTTATTGCTAAGACCAAGACAAATAGAAGCCATTACTTGAGCCCAGATAAAGATAGAAATCTATGTAATAGGCCTCCTGCTGAAATATCACAGTTATTTTAAGGTATATGGTGCTTGTGTTGAATGGAAAAATAACCCCAGATCATAGACTTTGTTCTGATTTGCTTTGTCTTCCCAGTGAAAACTACATGCAGTTCAAAGGTAATGCTCCACCTCCTCGCTTGGCTTCTGTCCTTGCTTTCATTCTTGAAGTACTTCAGAGAACCCAGAGCACTGAACTGTGTGACATTGACTTGGTTCTCCCGGCTGTGTTGAAATGCTTGGTCCTGGTTAATGAGCTGCAAGGTGAGCTGTTTGTTTGCTTTACATCCATCTCTCCACACCTGCAAGATTTTTGTACTGCTGAGCATCTTTCATCCCACTATTTAAGACTTTCAGATGGGTAAATAAAATAATTTGGCCAGCTAAGCTGGACAAGGGTTGTTTTTTGTCATTAACTGGTCTGGGACTTCTGTCTCTGAGGCAGAGAAGTCCTGGCTGATTTAACTGTCTAATGAACAAATCAACTTCTCAGGAATCTGAAGGCATTTCAATTTTCCCTGTCTTTCTCATCTAATCTACTCCAGACTTAGCAAGTGTGGAAATTTTCTTCCACCTAAAGTTTTGAGACCAAATAAGACGAGGGTATGTTCTCCCCATAGAGGCATTATAAATGGATTAAAAGTAGCATGTTGCTCTCTGAAGACATTGTTGAGTCTTCTTTCTTCTTTTAGCACACTTTGTTTCATAGCAAGAACATCTTTATTTTTAGCTACTTAAAAAATGAAGCACTCTGTTCACCTCACCATTGTATAACAAATGCACATAAGCTCAAAATTTCCACTTCTTGCTGCTAGAGAGGCATTAAGCAAAATTTGGATTCACCTCTGACTTCCTCTGGGAATTTTCTCTATTAAAGTACTTTTTGATTCTGGTCTATAATAGTTTCAAGGACAAGATGTGCTTAGGAAATTAGCTCAGTCACCACAGAAGTTTCTTCCCCCTGTTGCCATTACAGCCATCACTGCTGGAAGCTGAGAGTACCTCCCTTGCAATGTGCTGGGGAATCAGCTGGAAGTCTTGTGCTTCTGTAGCCACCAGCTCCCTCCCTGCCTGCCTGGACAGGGCTCTGCCATGCCCTTCAAGAAAAGTCCTTGCAACCCAGTTCCACCTTTATAAAGGAAGAGCTGTATCTTGCAACTTGAGTATTTATTTGGAAACAATTAATGAGAAAATAGTGGGTGTATGTGTTGGCTTTTTTTAGGGTTTTTTTCCCTTAAGAAAAGAGTTAGGGTGAATTTCAGAACAATATACACCACTGAAAGTACAGAGTAGATCTACATAGCTTTGAGCAGGATATAATGCTATCACTACCTTTCTTTTGAATTGAACAGGAATGATTAAAGAATATAAACAGATCTTACATTTAACTAAATGTGTATCTTTGCGTTGACTTGAAAAGATCATAGTGTATTTAAAAATCTGTATGTTTAAACGATAATGGTGGTGAAAATAAGACTTTTGCATAAATCTGTGACTCATTCTGTTCTTTATAGCCAATCTAACTAACTGCTCTCACAGTCATTCCACTTGCATCAAAGTAAGATAAAACCTTTTTTTTTTTCTCATTTAAAAATTTTAATCTTCATGAAAGACATTCTCCAGATGGTCAGTTCAAGAGCTCTGTGTGAATCTTGTGATTTTTCTTTTGCAGTTAAAAAAATATCTACAGACATTGTACAGTACATGGTAGAAGGCTGCCAAGCAGGGTCAGGAGGAGAACATGCCACCCAGCTGACTTCTGTATTTAGGTAACCAGAAAATATGCCAACTGGCAGCAAAGCTGCTGCAAGCCAATTGACAGCAAACATGTTTCTTTTAAATAACTAATTATCCTTAACATACTGCATTGTTGCTTGTTTATGGGATTTTAGTAACGGTCCTTTTGGCACTGGGTTTGAACACAGCTTGGCCAAAAAGCCAGAGCAGAAAAATAGAAGAGAGAGACACACCTGCTTCCTCATGGCTGAGGTGCTGTTTTGAGAGGCATACAGTGGGGGAGGTGTGTTGCTCCTGTGATGGGAAAAACTCAGGAATGCTGATGGTGCTGTGAAAGATGTGTGTGCCTATTTCGAAGTGCATATCATCTTCATATAGCAAGCTTCATTTTTTTATTTCATTTTGTGACAATAATAGATTATTATAGTGTAGATTATGCTTATTCCATACCTCTGCAAAATGACTCCTGTATCTCACATGGATACAGTAGAAGAGCTGCATGACCTGGCACCCAAAGACATTCTGCACCCCTGAAGCACTGTATTCAACTGCTGCTGTATTGGGCCAGGTCTAGGTGAAAGCGCCAGAGACATTCACTGAAGGAATGGATGTTTGTGGGAATGCCAGTCTGTATGTGATACATCACTTTCATGAGACATGTCATCACTAGGGTATTACTTCTGATTTGAATGTAATCTGTGATCTTTAAAGACCTCAAATCCTCAGGAAGGCAAATGGGTGTGATTCCATCCAGTGGTCTGCCTTGCTTAAGATCCAGAGGAGCTTTGCAAGAAATGCCAATGTTGTTTCTGCAAATTTGAATCTAAAACTCTTGTTTTGTTAGTCTTTTTATTACAATTATTTATTAAATATGAAATACATACTTTAGTTTTGCATTCACACTCATAACAAAGTAAAGTGCTCTGGAACAAGGCACTGGTGAAACAGTAGCAAAATCTGCCAAATTGCTTGAAAATAAATGTGTGGAATTTTTAGTATTAGGCTTCAAAAGCATGGCTTTGTTTAGAGAAAGTATTCCAAGTAGAGTATTCCAGTGTAACAATACGAAAATTGCCATGCAGCCAGATTGCTTGTTCTGATTAGACTCTTCAGTTGTTCTTGGCATGTTCTCTGCATCTAGTTTTGACCCTGAATTAAATGCCTCTGTATCCCCCTCAGGCAGTTAATCCAAGACTACACTGCTGTCTATGATCACCGGGTTTTCAGCATACTAGAAACAGTGGCAGTCTTGGATCAGACATTGGTTACCAGCCTGATTCCCACAATCACACAGTCTCTGAAGGATTCAGAGCACAAACAAGGTCTTGGAAGAAATGCTGCACAGAGGTATGATCTTCATTGAATATTGTTTTTTGACAATGAGCAGTAAGAGTTTATTCTCTTGAAAGAAAGCAGTGTTAAGACAGCAACACAGACACTCAAAAATGAGAGATTTTTAAGTGTGTTCAGCCAGAAATCTCCCTTAACTCATGCCTTTCATGGTTTTAAGCCATCTATATTTGCTAAATATTTTCAGAGATGTTTTGATACTAGGGTCCACAGACCACAGTAGAATTTATGTGAAGCCAGGTTGCCTCTAGACTGTACGTTGCAAAACAGAATAAAGAATTCCTTACCCAAAGAATTTTCCTGTCAGTCCCCATTTTAGAGGACTTTATGGGTGATATGTAAAATTTAGTATAATCAGGTGTGATCTGAGATGCTTGGAAAAGAAATACCCTTAACTTCAAGAGCTCTCTCAGTCTAAACATAGAAGAGTTGTGGGTGTCCAGAAGAAGGCTGGCTCTGATAGGCATAGCAGGATCACACTTCCTCTGTTTGCCCCCCAAGAACTTAGGAGAGAAATATTTGACTTGTGAATCCATCTGGCATTAGGAGGAAATGGCACATGAGGGGAGCAGCTCTGCACAGATGAGGGTGTGTCTGGGTGCAGATGCAGCACTTGACCTTTCAGCAGCTCTACAAATACTGTTATAAAACACCAGGAAGCTCTGCCTTGTGTGGCACCTGAGCCAAAAGGGCTCCTCCTCACTGGAGGCTGACTCTCCTGTAGTCTGGACAAGGAACTGGCCCCAGTGTTTACATTTCTGCACCTCCTGGGACTACTCCAAGGGTAGGATCCTAGTAGTGCCTCACACTGGGCAAGTTTTGAAAGTCCAAAAGACCGAGTTGTGCAAGAATCTAACTTGAGACACTAAAGGGTAGTCACAGGGTATTAATCTTCCAATTAATGAAAAATATATTTCACTCTTTTGTAATTATATTAGTTACATTTTATTATCCACTACCAACAACTACATTTGCTTTTATTTGAGAGAATGTGCCCAGGGTCAGCCTGATGTACCATTATATGCAGGATTTCCATACTACCTGCTTTTCATCTTTTCATAACGTTTTTCATAGCCAAATTTTGTTTGGTTTTGCTTTTTAAAATACTGTTAATAGAGTAACATTCATCCCATTATATACAAAATACTGAAAGAAAGCAGATTGTTGGAGCTTCCTCAAATATATACTTGGAGATTACTGAAGAGCTACATTTCCTTTAGCCTCATCACTTAAACCATATATATTATCTAATCAGTTGTCAGTGTTTTGTATTAGTAATTTGTACTTAGCATGTGCTCCATTACCCAGCAGCCTGAGGTGATCCATGAGCATTTTATTGTAAGGACACCAATTTTCTCTCTTCAAGAACACCTGATTTTCTCTCCTCAGTCCCAGCCACTAAATAACATTATATTAACATATTCAGTGCAATTACTATAGACATGAAAGAGCAAACCGATAACTATAAAAGAAGTGAAATTCAGAAGTTGCATTAAATGCTTACAGTGTTGATGTCCAGTGTTGTTATTGCAAGGAACTACTATGAAAACTGCAGTTTTGTTTGCTCAAGTTAGTATTTCATGACAAAAATAGATAATTAGAAAAGACCTAAATGTCAGAGGCAGTACTTAAACAATAATTACATTGTCTAGGTTGGAGAGTATTAGAATGAACTTAAGGTGAAAAGTCTCATCAACACATATGCACTCTTCTGGAAAATCCACTTGAGTGACAGTTCCCTTCTGAATTCCAGGTTTATTTTAAAACAGTCATTGTCCTTGGTTGAGGATGGTGGTCTAAATCTGAGTCAGTGCTGGGCTGAACTCAAGTGCCAGTGGCTCATGTCACTGTGCTGTGTTGAGAGTCACAGGGATGGCTTAGGCAGAAATGAGAGAGCAAACATCATCAAGTCTGAATGCTAATCTTATCTGGGCCTTGGAAACTCCATGTTTTAAAATTAAGAACTTCTATTTCACAGCAGTTTACTAAACAAGGAGACTTCTAAGCACCTCCACTAAACTTTTTGCCTTAAAAAATGTAATCCTTATTCTTCCTCTGACCTGGCTATACTAAAGATGCACAGCAAACAAAACAGTTGAATAGGTGAGGGGAAGTTACCATGTTTTAATATCCCAATATCTAAACAATGTGTTTGGGAATTACACATTTTACTCCTAGGATGTCTGAGATTGTTTAAGTAACTGTTTTGTTTTGTTTTGTTTTTCAACAGAGAAGCCTATAAAAGACTCTTATCTTACCTCGCAGAGGCTGGACAAAATGAGATACAAAAACTGGAGAATGAGACAGATCAGCAGTGTGCTGGTGATTAATCCTTTCCTCTTGGATGTTGTGACATGGTCAATACCTAAAACTACAGTCTACGACACACTAGACAAGTTCTTTATCTTTACAATGGAAATACATTTATCAATTTTTGTGGTTGTTTTTTCCCCCAATTTATGTAATAATTTAAAAAAATTCTGTGGTATTTTCTTATTGTCATGCATTTGAAGACTAGCTCAATATACTGTTGAAAAGCATTTGCAAGATTGAAAGCTAATTTATTACATATTCAAGTGTCTATATGAACAGAGCCTGTATTGCAACATACAATAAAGGATTTGAAAAAATTGTACAACTTAGTTCACATTGAATGAGACCTGTCCCTCTTAACAGTGTACTTTTGAAAATGTTATTCAGTCTGTTCTTAAGAAAATCATAACTTTGTAATTTCTAATTTATTATTTTAGTAGAATGAGAAAAATGTGTGCTCTCTAGGACTCAACTTGTTGAATGCAGTGCATTCACCAGGAGTTATGCCAGAGAGATGAAGCTTGTGTTGTTAAGGGAGTTATGTTGTGTTTATGTTGTACAGAATGTATATAGCTGTCTTAACCTTCCACCTGTATTAAAACATGTATGTATTTCATATTCCATTGTAAAACCTCTCTGTTTTCTTTGTGGGTAATAGAAAAAAAGGCAGGTTCAGATTTCCTGTTCCCTTCCTTTTCAATACCATGTCCTTAAAATGAACCCATAATTTCCAGGGGTCCCATGGTCTTCTAATTAGTCATGTCACTGTTACTTATCCACTTAGACTAGGTGTGAAAGGTGTGATGGAAAAAGAAGAGAGGACAACCTTCTAATGAAAATACTCATCGTTTGATCATAGGTTAGGAATTATTCCTTTTGCCAGGAGAGGTGGATCTTTCAAATATTTTGTTGTGTAATGGGTCTGTCCAGGATGGATCTAGCTCTGTAACATTTTCTACATTTTTGTTTCCAGAGTTCTCAGGAAACTTTCATTAATGGCTGTGGTATCCATAATTTTAATTTCCATCAATACTCTACAAAGTTTTCTGAAAATTTCTGAAACTACTTACTGGACTTTGGGGATGGTGGGTTAGCCCTTAATGGCAACACTGGTGAACGGACTCTTACTTTTAAAGTTATTCACATTTTAATATCACAATGTAAATGGGAAGGAAAGATTATTTTTGTGTCTTAATAGCTCCACAGAAATCCCTAAAATCTTGTTCAGAGCAGCTTCCCTTTCGTTACAATAATCTTGTCAAGTCAAACTAGATAATCTTCTTGCCTAAATCAGCTATCAGTACTTCAGATAATGCAGTAACTAAAAGCCTCTTTAGGCTACTTAATAGTGCAGAACATGGAGGCTCTTTTCATTATGAAAGTGACTTATTGAACCTGCATTGTAGCTTCTGGTAAGCTTATGTACCTGGGAGGAGTTTTATTCATCTCAGAAGGACTGTGATTCTGAAAAGCTTTTTTAAAAAAAAATTAAAAAAACCCTCTCCAAGAGAAATTAATTGAGGTGCCTTCGAAATTTGAGTCCTACCACACAGTAGATCCCAGAACACGTCTGACTGTAGTATTACTTCCTAAAAGTAAAAACTGTGACTTTTAACGGATAGAGCAGATATTAGAACAAAGCATTTAATGATGTGTTTAGTAGGTTGTTAAAGACATATTTAATACTCTCTGTAGTGGTTGAAGTTTCTAAAAAAGCAACAGGACTTTATTTAAATGTGTAGCAGCTCCTGGCGCATGAGAAACTAATTTAAACAGTTTGGAAATTATCATTCTTCCGTGTCACAAAGTTAATGCGAACAGAAATAAGGGATTTTGCATCATATTCATCAACCTCTGCCAAATGGGCAATCGGGTTTGGTCTATTTATTTGGTATGGACATTTGCAGATGTGACTGATAGTCCCAATGATATTAATGAGAGAAGGACTTGCTGAGTGCTAGTCTAGGCTGACTTACCAGGCATACACCAAAACAACAGTCCAAAACCAGTTAGGAGGAAAGAAGAAAATGCTGAATTTTAAGTACAAGATAGAAAAAACTGAAAGCTAAAGAAAAATATACATAATGTCTTATTAGATGCTGTCTGTATAAAGGCTGCTTAAAACAATGAACATTATTTAAATTAAATCTTTCTGTATTATTTTACATATGAACCGTTTGGTTTAAAAACTAAAAGAGGGTAGATTCAGACAAGATATAAGGAAGAATTTTATTATGGGATGGTGAAACACTGGGACAAGTTGCTCAGAGAGGTGATAGACACCACATCCCTGGAAACACCAAAGGTCAGGTAGGACGAGACTCTTAAGTAACCTGATCCAGTTAAAGATGTCTCTACCCTTTGCAGGGGCATGGGACTAAATGACCTTTAGAGGACCCTTCCCACCCAAACCATTCTATGATTTACAGATGTTGTTGATGTATTTGCTAAGATATTCAAACATTACCTGTGAAGAACATCCCATCTTACTCCTGGCATTTGGGTAGATGGACAGCAGTGCAGTTCTGCTCCTTTGACCCAGCTCATTCAGGCTTCTGTGTCCTCTCCCAGGCCTGGAGTAACAGCATTGCTACCAACCCTACCTTGGTCCCTCTGTCATTCTCGTGTCAGCTGGCGCCTGCCCCCACGTGCTGCAGCAGAAGGCAGTGCTGACCATGGGCTGTTGTCTCACAGAAACATTCAGTATTAGCAAAGGGCTAAAAGGCAAAGCAGTGGTGGGTGCATGACAGTGTGTGACAGCATTGGTGTGAGGTACAAGTCGGACCTGGTGTGCCAGAGCCAAGCAGCAGCCAAGCCTCATGCAGCACTTCCCCACCAGCGGCATCGAGGAGAGCATCAGAAGGGTAAAAGGTAGAAACCTCATGATTTGAGATAAAGACAGTTTAATAGGGAAAGCAAGAGCCACGCACACAAATAGAGTAAAACAAGGAATTCAGTGCTTCCCAGTGGCTGGCAGGTGTTCAGCCATCTCCAGGAAGGCAGGGCCCCATCACAGCTAATGGTGACTTGGGAAGATAAACACCATCATTTCAAACATCCCCTCCTTCCTCCTTCCCCCCCACTTCATATACTGAGCATCATGCCAGATGGCCTGGAATATCCCTTTGGTCAGTTGGGGTCACCTGTCCCTGCTGTGTCTCCTCCCAGCCTCCCAAGAACCCCCAGCCTCCTCCCCAGTGTGGCTGTACAAAAGCAGAAAAGGCCTTGGCTCTGTGTAAGCCCTGCTCAGCAATAAAAAAATCTCTGTATTATCACCCCCGTGTTCAGCACAAATCCAAAACAGCCCCATACCAGCCACTGTGAAGAAAATAACCCCAGCCAAAACTAGCAGAAATCTTAATTAATTTGTCATAACTGCAGGATCTCTGTTTGGCAGTGGAGTTTTAACAAAATATTTAATTTCAGTAAGCTTTTTCTCACCCCAAGCCTGATGCACAGTGTCTCCTTTCATTTAGAAATGCTAATAATGGTGACAGGTGACCTGTCTGAAGCACAGCTGGCATGAGCTTTGCCAGCATTTCCTATGCTGATCTCGTTGGCCAGAGGACTGTTCCAGGATATAAGGCTACTATGTATATATACTAAGCCCTTTCTTTCTCTGCAATATACAGAATTGAAATCTGAATAGACAGTATTTCATTTTTATATTTCCCCTATTCCAGAATTCAGGATACCAATCACCTCTGACCCATTATCATCCTTGTGATATGAAACAGATGTCCAGCACATGATGAACAATGGCAGGCAGAGGGAAGTCTGGCTTATCTTTCCTTTAGTAACCTTAACAAGATAACATAAAAAAGAGACCTTCTGTTCAGAATTCACATGTGACTTCTATTAGTCCCACAAAGCTGTCCCTCTGTTTTGTATGAATTTTACATTTGTTACTGTTATTAAAGAGCAGAAACATGGTTTAAATTACTCTTTGCTTTCATTTTCAATTAAAAAAAAAAGCAGCAGGGGAGACTTGTTTCAATAAAAAAGAGCTTCTGAAATAGAAAAATTCACACTTTTATGTTGGCATAGAGAAGCAGACCTATGGAAAGAATAAGGTCCTGCGTTATCTGTTGCAATTGCACAGAAGAGGAGCTGCCAATAGCATGCACTGCTTGGTCATTTAAGGAACTTTGACAACTCTCCATTTAAATGCAATGTTTTTCACTCAGAAAACAGAGAGGTTTTATTGTGCTCTGGTTTTCCTTTCTTCAGTAGCTTTTGAAAATTATGTATGCAGTGGGTATTTTCAGTTTAATCATATTTTATAATTTTTAACTATTACTTAAAACTCAAATTCAGTGTAATCAGCCCATCTGTTAGCAATGGTTATAAAATTATGTTGAAGATTAAAAATCTGATGCAGTGTCAATATGTCCTAGCATAATTAAGCTTGTTTTATGATGAATGACTAGGATATGGCTTTTGTCTACTTGAACAGCTTTAAAGTGGTAAACCTTTTGCAAGCTTAATGTTCAAAGTGCAAAGGTATGTCTAGAACAATAAAAAAATGTTAAACCTCGGATCCTGTATTAACAGATGTGGTATTTTTACAGGCCTTTCAAAACGTCAGTAGAGTAATTCCACATTATAACCAAATTCACTGCATTTTTCAGTCCATCAAACACTATCTCGGATCTATCCTCCTTGCAGAATGACACCAAAACAGGCATTAAAAATGCAAGTTTGCTAAATTCATTATTTGTTTGTGAAAGGCCCAGCATGACCAGCATAGGCACTGGTGGAAAAATTAGCACAGCGTTTGCTTACATGAATTGAGGGTATTGCTAAGAATACTTACTCTGTTCTTCAGTACCTGAAGCATGGCAACATTAATGTTTTAAGCATTTTAATTCTGGCATTGCTGTGAAACAGCTATATATAATCATCTCTATTGGAAAACCATTCTTTATGTGGACACTTTTTACCCCTTTATAATGTATTCTTGGGGGGAGGGGGGGGAACAACCCTTTTTCCAAAAATATAACTGCATAAGTCCTTTATATACAGTCTATGTGCTAAACTTCGTACAGTCTTCCTCCCCTACAAACTCTGCCTGCAGATGAAGTGTTTTAACCTTGCCCTCTTAATTTATTCTACATTCTAATTTTCAATAAACAGATGCCGCCTCTTTTCGCGCTTGTTTCCACATTGTTCCACATTCTGCCTGGGTTGTTTCTGCATGTGTGAATATTCAATTATCTATTTCTCCATGATTCTGCAACTGATGTACTAAATGTCTGTACAGGTTTGGGGGAGGGTAACTGGGAAAGGCAAAACTTAGAGGAAAAAGAGTTACAGAAGTTTCAGCTCTTCTGAGAGTCAGGTACTTTGCCCAAAAGCTACTAAATTAAGAAGAAAATCATAAGCCAGATCTAGACATGCAAGGATTACAAAAACATTACTGCACAGTAACAGAAATGCTGCACACTGGCTCATAATATGTGAGTGTTTCTTTAGTCAGCATTTGGGTGTGAAATGCTCAAGAGACACCGAAGTGGCAGAAGACGCTGTTGGTGCTGCTGCTTGTGAAACTCAGGTATTTTTTGGATTAAAAGCACAAAACAGCTGATTCCCTTGTGATTATTTGTAGCTCAGAAGAGCTGATTACACATTTTAGGACTCAAAGTTAAAGTACGCTATATAAAGGATGGAATATTACTCTATGGAAGAGGGCCATAAGAGATCAGAAAACAGCTCTTCGGTACAGCTGTTTTAAGACCTTGTGGCCCAAAAGCCTTAGTTGCAGATATAAGCAGCTTCAATGTGTAAATCTAGGGAATTCAGGGCACAGAACTGCACTGCCTTCCAAACTGGACAAGCAGTGACTGCTGCTGCTGCATTATTCACTGGTAAGGACACCTCTTTCCCTGAAGCAGTAGTGAGTTCTCACTGGTTGCAACCTGCCCCATTACATTGCACACTCCCAGCTGAATAAATGATTTGTGTTGGCACCTGCTCTCACAGTGTGATGATCAGACTCTGGCAACAGAACCAGCAAGCATGGAAATAATATTCTTGTTCTGGACAGCTTTAAGGCTGTGTGGAAAAACTGAGCTAAACTGCATTTCAGAGGTTTGTACCAAAACCAGTGGGTTGGGTAGGGAGGAAGGCTGGTTTGAGAGTTCTATGTTTGCCCAAAACGGTACAAAATTTAGAACACCAGAGGCAGATCTGGAGGTTACACAGGAGCCTGCAACCATGACAGTTGCAGAAGCCAGAGACACTCAGTGGAAGGATGCAGAGCAAGGACATGGTGATTCAGAAACTTCAGCTCATTGGGCAACCTTTACAGAAGTCCTGCACAGTTGCAGGTGGCAGGTGAAGCCAGCCCTGCTCTCCCTCCCCACTCCTTCCCAGCTGAGACCCCTCAGCCAAAGCAGGGTGCTCTCTGTCTGCTCTTGCATCCACACTGTTCCCTTTTCTTACCTGGCAATAATTAACTGGGTTTTGCTCATCTGACAAGGGCTATGAAGCATTTTCTGACTTCAGGTGCAGCAAAGCACCCCCCATCTGTCCAGTAGGTCCTGCGACAAAAGTAGAAAGACCCAGATAGGAAAATGTGACACAAGAGAGGCTAAGAGGCTGCTGTGGAAGACCTCTCTAATCAGTGGAGCCTGATGATTAAGAGGCAAAACAGAATCCTGACACTAATAGGAGAATATGTGTTGTCCTGAGGCTCTGTGGCAGAGGTACCCCTAACCAATATAATACAATTGCACAGCTGTTTAAAACTGCTATTCACAGTGCAGACAATTGTTGGTAACAACCAGAGCAGTAAAAGCATCTACAGGGCAGAACAAACATGCTAAATAACTTTCTTGCTTTTCAGACCTTGAACCAAGAGGCATATGCTGCATAAGGAAGCTGCCCCCCTCTGCTTCTCAAACCCAGGCCACTGCTGCTGTTTTCTGCCACCGTTCAATAGTCATCCTGATCCATGGTAATCCCTCCTCTTGCTCTCCAGGAGCAGCAGTTTAGAAATTATTCCATACCTACAGCTGTGGTTAAGCTATGAGACCTAGGAATAAAAGCCTCCAAACTAAGCTGAGACATACAAAACATACTTTGCACTGTTGTCCAGAAGTGCACTGGGCTTTACAAAGAGGAAGTATGTGTCAGTTCTGTCCCTGGAGCAAAAACTGATGACTTACCTGGTGTGGTACCTCTGGGATGAGACTCAAAGCCACTGCTCACATTTTGAGCCACCCTTCTCTTGAAAATGAGACATGTACTATGTTTGTGTCCCTGAAAGCCACACACAAGTCAAAGTTTGACTACTTGATGGGCTTGGGCCCTGCAGACCACACAGGAAAACGATTTCTAAGCTGAGTTTGGAGTGCTGTCCCTTGCATGCAGATTTCCAGGAGATCAAACAAATTAAAACAAGAAACTAAAATATGTCTTGATGTACAGCCTATCCAGCTCCAATGCAGCATAGAGAAAAGTCCTGCCTGCATGTAGGCTTGCTTGGTGCACAGAGGGAGACGGTGTTGGGAACTTGAGTCCATGTGCTAGGTAAAGACTGTGCAGCTGCAGCTCTGCTCAAGGCAACAAGAGTGAGAATGCTCAGGAAAAAAAAAAATACCATAAAACCATAATACCATAAAACCTTCTAACGTGATAAGTATGGAAAAGAAAAGGTGATGTTCCATAAGTACACTGCCTAGCGGGAAGTACACTGCCTAGTGGGGGACAGAAATGGTAATAAAGTTACCTCCCTGTAACCAGACCCTTAAAAGATGCATTTGATCTGAAAGCACTGCTCACTGGACAAAGCCAAACCTGTTCCCATCCAGCAAGCACGGGCTACTGCAACAGTGTATTCCACATGTGGCATTTGCAGGAGCATCAGGAGGAATTTGATAGGTCTGCTCAGGCAGCACAGTGGCAGGGAGCTGATCAGTAGGTGAGGCAGAGAAGTGTAGAGTATCCATAAATCAGAAATAGAGAAAGATTTAATTACATGCTTGGTTAATATTTACAAACATTGACATTTTTGTTCAATATGTAAATAAAACACAGAGATAAGAGACAGGGGCTGCAGTAGCCAAGCAAAGCCAAAATATACCAGGTTAGAGTATTTGCTGTGAGCTGGCATATGCCTGGAGAATGGAATGGAGATACACTATATAAACTGAAAGAATAAATAAATAAATATTGACATTGTTCTACACCTGTTTAGCCTCTGGAGACCAGTGATTTGTGGGACCATATGTTGGACAAAATGAGACTGTTCATTGATAATTGTAAATGTGGTGACCCTTTGCAAACTGTATATTAAAAGTATTAACTAAATGGCACATTTTAATTATACAGTAAAGAGGCTGATCTCCACCATTAAAAGACTGCAGCTGTCAGGAAGAATCATATGACAGAAGGTAACATTTATTTGGTAGTAGACCTTGGTAAATGACATCCCAAACAATCTTTAGATTCTCAGACAAACACATTCAATTCAGACTTGAGTTCAACCATGAGGCTTCAGTTTCTTTGCCTTTCAGTTGAGAAAATTTTTATCTGTTCCTCATATCCTATAGGGTTTGCTTGTTTTTTATTTTTGTTTTAATCTGTTTTGAAGTATTTAAATTTCAAATGAAGTATTATTGAATGAGAAACTGTAAACAATGGAGTTCGGAATTGGAAGTCAACACATTTGTTATTCTTTTTGCCAAAGGTATCGAGTAAGTTGCATAATTAGCACAGTATTATATTATCTTTGTCAACAAAAACAGAGCTTTTTTATCATCTTTGAAAGCGCCACTGGTGAACAACTGAACGAGCAGACTCCAAAGAAGAGCAGCCCAGGAAGAGCTGAGAGCATCCACAATGCCTGACAAGGTTGCATAAGGAAATGAAGTAGACACGTAGCAAGTCGTCACCAGCAGAAATGCCCAACGCTCTCATGTATGTGCTTCTACATCTGAGACCCAGGAGAGAAACCATACACAGCTTTTGTAGCTTCCTTCCTGCCTGTTATGATCAGACTTTAAGACAAATGTGTGATGGTAAAGCAGCTGCCTATGCGGATTGATTCCTCTCACTGATCCAGAGAAACCCTCTGTTCACAGGGTTTGATGTTTTCCCCTTCCTCTTCTGACTCTGTGAAGCGCAAGGAATGTGTCACATTGTGCCGATCCTGTGGTGAGGCACTTGCAGAGTCTGAAGGTTGGGGCATGTGAAATAAGGAGCTGGAAGAAAGCAGGCTGCTATTCCATTGGAAGCGAAGGGGAGTGTAGGCCCATAGAACACCTCTTCCTTCCCCTCCTTGCTAACATCCAGCACCTGCAGGTCAAAGCATATGAAATAATTTTGGGATCACAGAAGAAAGCTGAAACAAATTTGCTGGCACCCACCACAGGTATTTACTATTAATCCCAGAAGAAAGGTAGTTTCAGATAATTTTTACATTGTTTGTGGATCTGGTGATCCATCTGCTGTTCTTATCACCCAAACCAAAACCTGAGTGCTCAGGCACCCAGTAGCAGAGTGACATTGGATTCTGCTTCCTGGCAGTAGAATGTGCAGCTATGCAAGTGGATTACTCTGCACAGAAGGGCTCCTGTAAACACAGAGCACAAATCATTTGTCAGCTTGGTGGCATATAGGGGGCAAGGAAGCTCTATGGAAGATGGAAATGGCAAATAAATGACTGACTTAAAGTAAGTAAAGGTATATGAAAAAAGTGGAATTTTTTCTTCCAAAGGAGAGAGCAACCTCAGTTTTCCTCAACTGGAAGATAAAAGGGCTAGTTTTGCTGGTTAAAGCCAGGCACACTGCCAACAGCTGAGAAGGGACAGCACACATAGCTCTGCCAAATCACTCATTATACTTCTTTTCCCTTTAACGTGGGGACTGTGTCAGGCAGGCTGCCAGGTTACCACCAGTCTGGGGATGTGGACAAATGTCCACTTAAGAACGCAAAATCCCAGGATCTTTTTCACTTGTCACTAAGCTGCATTTAAGCCGAAGTGCGACACTGCAAAGTACCTGTTGATTATAAATGAGCCCTCTGTGGAGTACAGCCACCACCTCTATACTGTGCTAGTCCTCCAGCTAAGCATTATATGTCAGCTACAGCTACCCAAGCCAGTCTGAATGACTTTTTCCAATAAATTTGGAGGTATGGGATCCAACAACTTAGTAACTAACACAATTATACTAATGACCAGGACATGGTTTTTAACTGTTTGTCTTGCATGATCTACCCGTTATAAATTCAGGCTACTAAGTGTTCATTGTAAGACCAGCAGCTCAGCATCCTAATATACTCCCTTCTTATGGTAAGCCTGACTTCTAGTTTTATGGGACCGTTTGGAGGTGAAATTCTAAAATCCAAAAAGCTGGAAGCTAATGAAAATGTTGTTTATCAGGAAAAGTGCAGAAACTGCAATATAAACAAGATTTTCTGTCTGTAAATGCCCAGCTGATCACAAAGCAATGTCTGTGCTGCAAATTGTTTCACTCAGAAGCATGCAGAAAGATAAGAATTCCTAATTTCTGTACAGGAATACCTGAAAGCCATGGATCTGTAGGTGAGCTGCTCTTATACAAGATGGGAGAGCAGAAGAGTTTGTTGGACAACCTGTTGCCTAGAGCAGGGATCAAAAAACTTCTATTGAAGCTTTAAAGCAGTAAGCAGTAGGGCAGGTCACAGGCTGACTGCACTTGGACAATGAACAACTCATTAACTGTGACTGCCCATCAGAAACACAACTTGGAAAGAAAAGAAAAATCACAACATCGGCTGAAAAATTCTTAGCCCCATCATCCATTTCTGCAACCCTTTTCCTTTTGAACTTGATTGTGTAACCTGTGAATATATACACATTATTTCATTCAAACCTTGCCAAAGGAAAGAAAACTCAACCCTGGTTTACTGCAATATCTTAGAGGAATTGCATCTGCTGGCTCATCTGGAAACACTTTTAATATCCACAGTATTTCCTCTCTGTGTTTATGCAGGTTCAGTGTCTGCATAAGAAATATTCTTAATCTCTCCACTTCACATGTATTTTCCTTTTTTAATAACAACTGTGCAAAACTTATCCTTGCAAAATTATTGCAAAAGACTTTAAAAGAAACCTCACTCACTCACCTGGATACATGCCAAAGGCTCATTTGTCCAAATCGAATAGCCACCAACTAAATATATTCTACCATTGTGGACAGCAACTCCAGACTCATTTTGACCTAAAGCAAAGAAGGAAATAGATACCACTTTCAGTGTTTAATTAACCCTTTTAACACCAGATGCTGGAGTTCTGTAATAGGATGCAAATACTCCTGGCAGTAACCTGACTGTTCAGAATTCACAGCATGTCAGAGCAAAGGTGAGGCATGAGGGCAGCTCCTTGCTGTCCTCAGGAGCCCCGCTTGGTGCTGCCCAGGGACAGCCCAGATGAGCACTAATGTGGCTGTGCAGAGGACCATCTGCTCCCTCCTCAGTGGCCCTGGGTTGTGTGCACGTGTGTGTCACAGGTGACAGGCATGGTCCCTGCCTGCCCCTCAGCCTCCACCAGACATGAACATCCAAGCAGACACAGAGACAGCGAGTGCCCTCACGTGCTGCCCACACCTGCTCAGCCCTGCTCCTCCAGGTGCCAGTGTGGTGGAAATCGCAGGAGCTGCTGCACAAGTTCATCCCCATAGCAACAGTCTCCTGAACAAGTTTGGAAGTTTTGAAGGATAAATACAGCCTTACAAAAATCTGCACGACACAGTGCAAGACACATTTACTGCCAGTTGCACAGACAGAAAGAAAGGTTTAGATGGCTTCTTAAGGGGCAGGTTGTGGAGAGGAGGCTGTCTCACAGCATTTAGTGGGGCAGGATCAGCTCCAGAATGAGGAGGGTGCCTGTGGTGCCAGGGTTTTGCAGCTGCAAATCAGATGACATCCTCAAAGGCTGTCAGTTCCTTCAGATAATAAAATAATTAACTGGTGAGCAAAAGATACATGAAAAACTAGTTCAGTTTGACCATATGTAATTCCTTTTTAATCTATGCCTCTCTCCCTAGTGTCCATTAAGTACTGTGATGGCCTGACTTGCAAACCAAGCAACCCTACTGTTGGTGCTACTCTAAGAACATGTCATATGTCTGTCTTGAAGCATGGTCAGCATGTCCAGGGAGGTGATTCTGTCCCTCTACTCCACTCTGGTGAGACGCCACCTGGAGTGCTGTGTTCGGCTCTGGGGACCTCAGTACAGGAAGGACACTGACCTGTTGGAGTGAGTCCAGAGCGGGGCCACCAGGATGATTAGAGGAATGGACCACCTCTCCTACAAGGAAAGGCTGATAGAATTGGGTCTGTTCAGCTTGAAAAAGAGAAGGATTCAGAGTGGCCTTTCAGGACCAGAAAGGAGGAATCCCTGGAGAGAGACTATTTACAAGGGCATGCAGTGACAGAACAAGGGGGAATGTCTTCAAATGGAAAGAGAGTAGGTTTAGATTAGATATTAGAAAAAAATTATTTACTGTGAGGGTGGTGAGGTACTGGAACAGGTTGCCCACAGAAGCTGTGGATCCCCCATCCCAGGAAATGTTCATGGCCAGGTTGGATGGGGTTTTGAGCAACCTGGTCTAGTGGAAGGTGTCCCTGCCTACAGCAGGTGGCTTGGAACTAGATGATCTTTAAGGTCCCTCCAACCCAAACCATTCCATGATTCTATGTTTCTCCCAGGGATTCAAAGGGGTATATCTGGGAGTTGTATCAGGTGCAGGTGAACTTTGGTGGACTGGGTGGTGAGGACAGTGAGTTGCAGGGCTTTGCAAGTTCTGACTATAAAACTTCTGCCTAGTAACAGTGAGTAAGAGCTTTACAGATACTGTAGCTAAATGAGCTGCTCAACTCACTCCTGACTTGACAGAATTCCAACAAAGGCACCTCCTTTTGGTAATTTATAAAGAAGGTACCGTTGAGAAATAAGTGAGGTCTAGTGGATTTCAGTGAAAGCTTTGCCCTATAATGCCAGCAGAAAAAATTACAAAATTATGTTATAATGGTAGAGACACATCAGTCTTCTGTACACTTAAACAGAGACACTATGTACCACAGGCAAGCTTTTGGAGAATTAAAAAACAGTACTAGTAATATTATAACAAATTATTTTTGACTGGCTAATTAAATTTATGTGCACTTTCTTCAAAATTTAGTATACAGTGTGCTAAAACAAATATTTTGTAGACCACTGAATGCCAGAACTGTAATCAAAAGTGCCTTGTTGGCTGATGATGGTCCCTAAATTGGAAGCGACTGTAGCAAAGTTGTGGAGTTCCACATACTAAAGGCATCTAAAGGGAAAAGATGTTTCAGTTCCACAGCAGTGAGTTCCCCTTTGGTGTACAACTCTCACCTGTCAGCATGTTGAAGCTGCAGCGGGTCCACTGGTCGGTGTCTATGCTGTAGGAGTCTATGTGACGGACCAGGATCCGATCATTGTTGTAATCCAGGTCATTCCCACCTAGCACGTAAAGCTTCCTTTGGACAGCAGCCATGGAGTGATACACTCTCCTTTGCAACATCGGGCTGCGGCTTAACCACTTATTCTGGAAAGTGAAAGAGAGAACTTGCCTAAGCACTGCTCAAAGACATTCCTACATTGGAAGTATAATAAACAGTAACCCATGACTGGTTTCTTCTTACTTTTAGTCAGGAATCACAAGTGCATATACTTGTGTTGCTCATATGATAGACATGTGTGTTTGTTGTAACACTGACTAGACATACTGGACTTCCAACACGTGGTTTACAGTTCTCACATTTAAATTCATTAATTTAATAGTATTTCTTGCTCTGTATTTTTTTTTTTTGTCTAGCTTATCAGGTTTCAAAAGTCTTTTTTTTTTTTTCTTTATAACTCAGTAGCAAATGCTCCTTAAGCCAGACTATTAGATCTGTCTCCTTTGTATAAAGTGCTAAAATTATCTGTACCAATGAGCTCTGTTATGAGAGAAGAGAGATTCTTCCACCTTTGGTTATTCAGAAGCTTATTTGATCTTATCCTTGGGGAACGAAGCAACAGGGAGAAATCATTTCCTAAAGAATATTCTCAAATTATTCATGTAGTTGGTTTAATGTTAACCCTTTATTTGTGGGAACTTACAAAGTTACAACGTTTTGCAAATATTTTTTATTCATCAACAATATTCAAGAATTCCACATGTTTAGGGGAGAGGCAAGAAGACAGGGAAGACAAGGGATTAAAGCACAGCATTTTAAACCTAAGAAAACAATTGCTCCTGCTGTGCTTACCAAATCAAACAACCTGGCAACAGATAGGATTAATTTAAGTGGAGGAAGCTAAAAATCTGTGAGGAAATTTTTTGCGATACATGTGTGGCAACTCAAGAGCCTCTAAACCTTCTGCCTTTTAACCTCCACAATATATAGCTATACATTTCAATGTGCAATAGTTGAATATTAGGCATTAATATTTGCATTAGTAGTCCAGTCTCTTAACACCAGACTATAGACACCATCTGCTTTGCAAAGCCTGCCTGCCTCCCCTGATTATATCTTTAGCTTCCTCCACTGCAGTGCCTGCCAGGTGAGCCGCAAAGCTCTGCAAAGGCAGAGAAACAGAGGGGCCTGGCGGGGTCATTTCTAATAAGCCGGTGTGTGAATACTAATCAGTGGTGGGGAAGCAGAGGTCACCCCAGCCGGCTTGTTGGCAGGTAGCTGTGTGCTCGGTGGCAGATGGCAGGCATTATCGACTCGCCACAAAGGCCTCGCGCAGGAGCAGGCGCTGGGGCTGAGTGATAGAGTTATTGAGATTCTGTGCGAGATGCAAGCAGATGTGATGGTTTCCAGTACCCACCGTAAACAATATGCCAGCAGAATTTTTAAAAAGAGCTTGTGTGTACAAACACGAAGTGGGCCTCGTTTGAAGAATGCAAGCGCACAATCTCTCTGTAACTCTTCAGGTGCCAGGCCGTGTTTCTCGCCACCAGCACGGCACACTGGGGCAGCCCCACCACTGGTGTTCTGAGGGGTGCAACTTTCATGTCAGCAAGTAAAGAATTCAAATGAAAGATACACAAAAGAGACATGGTATCTGAATAGGTGTCCCCCTCATAAGCAAAGTAAGATTGTTGTCTGTAATTACTCCTTGGGTTAAGGACAGTCAGCATTTGTACAATCAATGCATGAAACCTCAAAAAGCAAGAGCCAGGTGTGTCATCTCCTGCTTTCTGCTTCATGCCCCGTATGTGCTGTGCTTTAAAAAGTCAGTGGGAACCACAGAGAAATATCTCCTGGCACAATTTTGTTCCAAATACAGCAATCAAAGCCCCTATCCTACAATCAGAAAAGTCAATACCCTTTCACGTGGGTGTAAATCAGGCTATGCAACTCTGATTGCAAGCTTAGGACTTTTAATTCGTAATACAAGCAAGAGGGCATAACCATGCCCTAACCCTCTGAAATGGTTAGTGAGCCGTGCTAACCTAATCAAAACACATACATAATGTATGAAATAATCCCTAAAAGATATTTTAGGTGCTTGGGTAATGAAATGATAGGCACCCTTGCAGTCAGCAGAGTAAGTCACAGCCAGGTAGTACAGTTCTCAAAGTACGCAGGAAACAAGAACACTGATATATGCAATTCAAAGCAGAGATGCCAATGACAAGGAGCAGTTTTGGGACACTGACTTTGAGTATACACTGCCCAGGGCTGCTGGATTACA
>VZRZ01000912.1:0-62687 GCA_013398175.1 Climacteris rufus | reverse complement strand
AAAAAAGAACAAGCAAAATAAATACTGATAAATACAGGGGATTTAAAGCACATTTCTGTATTTAATCTAAGATGTTCCTACTGCCTAGAGGCTTAAAAAACATAGTAAGTCGTCAGGGTCTCCATTATTGTGTTAAACTCACACATCAGTACAAAGTGAATTTAAAACACCACTAATCCAAATGGTCAATGCTTTTAGCTGCACGAAATCCTGGTATGCATTTGCCAAGAGACCCGTTTGAAGCAAAACATTTGAAAAAAAACATATATAACACAGATACTCACCTGCTTAGGATCATAGACCATGAGTCTATTTTGATACTGTGCAGTATTTGTTACTCCTCCTATGAAAGAGTTTATACAGGTTACATTTTTTTATATAAGGAAAACCAGAATCAAGATCAGGTACACCAAAATAATAAATTCTAGAGTTCATTTGCAGATGATAATTACATTACATACCACCACTTCTGCTTACATTCCACTGCACTTTTTAATCTGGGTACAAGGGAAAAAGCAGCCCCATTTGTCAAACACATAGAAACATACAATAGTAACAATAAACACCCTCCCCACACTTCCTTTGCAAAGCTAATTCTATGGGCTAAAAACGAGATAAAAATCGATGTTTATAAATAACTGTGCATTCAGCCTTCGTCAAGACACAAAGGTAAAACCCATCCCTGTTCAAAGGAATGTATAGCGTGTGACAAGGGTTGAAAGAGGAGGAGGTGGGCTTGCATCTAAGAGAAGGAAGAGGTCAGAGAGGAGCTCTGCCTAACCAGGAGGGTGACATGGGATACCACTGCCAGCTAGAAAGCACAGTGCAAATGTGCAACTTTTCTCACCTATATATTTGAAAAACATTCTGTATTTATTTTGCATTATACAGAGAACATCTCCCAGTTTAGCTGAAAACTTAGGTTGAAAGGTTCCTCCACAATGACCAGAAACAGCACTACCATTTACTTTTCAATAATGGTCAGGAAAACAAGGTATAAAACACCTCAGAAAAGCTCAGAATAGAGTCTGACCCAAGTTGATGCTGCAAACCAACTATTTACCTCAACACAGCAAATAGACATTTAATGCCTAGCCATCCTCTTCTCCATTGGTTTTAAATGGCAAATTTCACTAAGTACACATGGAAAACTTCTTCAGTCTGTAATCTTACTTGTCCAAACATGTTCTTGAGTGTGCTCAAGCCTTCTGGGGACACGGTGTCACTGCAGCACTGCTGCAGGTCCCAGTCCCCCTCTGTCACCACCCTGGGCACATGGGAAGATGGGTCTCCTCCTGCCAGGAGGTCTGGGCAGAGCTAGGGCATGTCAGTGCCCCCATACCAATGAGACTATACTGACAAACTTTTTATATTACGGTTTTAATGTCTCATGCCAAGAACAGACAAAATCCACAGCAATGAGAGCAAGAAATTTCATCTGTCATTACATTTGTTGTCACTTCTCTTTTTGTGAGGGCATAACCTATTTCTGCCAGGACAGCAGCACAGTGACTTACACTCCTGCTGGCTGAGCTGTGGCCCAGTCCCATTAAGGCTGATGGTTTGTCTTCTTTTCTTTTATCTCCAAGCTCTGTGCTGGGGAATCATCATTTTGCCAGCCTCCATCTACACCAAGGGCAGCATTTTGGTTCAAAGCCATACTGTGATTTTGAAGCAACTCTGCCACCTCTCCCATGTCATTTTAGGCTGTAGGTTGGGACTGCTGTGCATTCAAGTTAAACCAGAATCTCTGCTCCAGATGTGCACCAGCTGTGCTCCAGTTCACAATGACAGCATAAGGGTGTGAAATAATAACTGGTCTTTTGGACGGTTTGGTACCTTCTAAGTACTGGGAACATTTGAGCCAGAGGACCAGAACCAATCTAGTCTGAAGCAAAAAATGTGAATGGTACATTGAGTAAATACAGTGGCATTGAAGTTTTATCTGCTGATTTGCTCCTGCTGGGCTATGTGCTAACATAGAAGTACCCTCTGACCACTCCAAATGAGGCCAAGAATTGATAGCAGAAACTACAGATGTCTCTATTTCAGAGTCTTGTCTTGAACTGAAGTAGCAGGGAGAAATAATGCTGTTACTTGGGTGCATCTCCGTGAGTACCAGCCTGTACTGGACACCTACCCAGGGATGGCAGCACAAAGGCCCAGCTCAGAGATGCTCACAGGCTAAGAGATAGGAGGGATGAGGTGCAGTCTTTCCAAACTGTTTCCATCACACTGTGCCACACCCTGCCCATCACAACACCAATGAAGTGCGCACACCAGGTCAGTCATCGGAAAGCAGTGACTGCTCCTGTGTCTGATCTCACAATCTGCTATTTGTCTCCACACTGTTGTGCAGCTTTCACATTCTTAGTGGTGGTCAGCCACACACAAAACCCAATATTTTCTAGTATCTGTTTTGCAATTCGATTTTTTTTTTTTACATATAGTTATTTTAATTCCCAGCATAATGTTGATAATGAGACATCAGATTAGGATTTTGAAAAATATAGTTATTTGGATTATTACCTCCAAAATGCTAAACTACAGGAGACACATTAGAAACACAATGCTGGGTCATGCATTTCCATTCTGAAAGGACACCTTAATTTAGGGGGAAAGATATGAAGAAGAGAAAGAAGAATGTTGTTTCCTTGAAAAATAATGAAATAAGTAAATAGCAAAATTATTTGCTTCTCTTCAAAAAGAGCCCCTTACATAGAGTACACAGCTTATATCTTTTCCTCTGCAATATTGCTCATCTCTGGTGTTTTATCATTACATTCCCTTCACATATCGCTCTTCACTTTTAGATTAATCTGCCAAAATGAGATGCTAAGGATTTGCATACAGATTTGACTACACAAAAATAGATCTGGAATTAATAACAGTCTCTATATGTTTTAATTTCTTCTAGACTGGAGTACCCTTGCCTCCAGCAGTATTCTTGGCTTTGAAAGTCATCAAGCTGATTTGTCTGCTCTTAGGTTATGATGCCACATGCTGCTACACTGTCCCCTGCAATCAAAGTGCTCGCAGAGATAGATTCCATGCCTTCCCCTAACAAGTATATTTTATAGATTGGCAGTTTTGATCTCCCCTCCCCAGGGGGATAATCTGCATCTTAACAGGTTTCTATAGATACATCTGTCATTAAATATGCCATCTTATATCTGCATCAATTTTCAAACTCTAGTTCTTTCTAACTTTGAAGTGCTATAGCAAAAGTTTAAAAATTTCTGCCAAAATTCAGATTTAACAAGTCTGCAATGTCCCCTTGAACTATTTTTTTTTCAAATATTCCAGACAGCTGGGAAAGGGTGAAAGAGCAGCAATATGTCTCTTAAAAAACAAGAAGAGGAGGGGGAAAAATGTTTAAATGGTACTAAAAATAATACTTATTTTCTCAGAAAAGAAACGGGGTAATTCTGAGAGAATTTCTTAAACTTCTCTGCTGTGTTTTCTATGAGGAAAGGAGTGGATAAAAAGAGAGGCATCATAATGACAGAAAGCATTTAAAAATACAAACTATGCTATTAAATTTGATGTCAAGCAATAACAGCTAATGAGGTAGTAATGCAACAGTTAAAAAAAGAGAAAAAAAAGTCTGGCTGGTTAAATGACAGAAAATTTACAGTTTGGTCAGCACTTGCTGGGTTTTATAAACAGAGCAATGATGACACCACTTTGATATGAGCAGCTTGCTTTGAGGACTCCAGTTCCTGGGAGGCAAAGAGCACCCCCAGCACAAGACGGTCTTTCTTGCTCTTACAGACATAGGCACACCCTCTTCGAAAGTCCATAATTTAACCCGTGGGCTTGCAAAGTTTTTACACTGCCACAGTCACCCATGCTCACTCCCTTGAAGGTCGTAAACATTGCTTTTTAAGCCCTCCAAGACCTGCAAATTCCCAACTCATGCAACCATGCCCCTTTACATGGGGAATTTGCTCGAGGATTCCTTTCCCTTTCCCACACTCGGGAAATATTTTGGGTTGTTACAGCCCCTCCAAACAGTCCACAAACTGCACTGAGAAACACGCTCAAGACACACACTTCTAAAAAGAGAAAGGTGGGAGTCAGTTGATTCAACACCATTTTCTCAAATGACAATTTATAACCTGTATTTACAACACATCCCAGCAAGACCTCCATATGACTTGAGAAATCTAATCCAATCCAAATCCCCCAGAAAATATCACAACTCTGCCTGAAGTCCCCAAGTTCGAGGCTGTGTGCAGGAATCCAAGTTCACTGGGAGATGTGTAAAACTACATGTTGGCAAAGAGCTCCCATGTGTGCTCCTTCTAGCAAATCCAGGGAATATATAGAAACTCATGACATGCACCCCAAGGTGCTCTGCTGTTTTAAAATAGAAATCTCTCCTCTCTCAGGTGTCTGTGTGTTAAACACAGGATAATCCTTCCTCAACATGCAAACCCACTGCCTCTTACCTCTGCCACCCCAGGTGCAGTGAGAACAGCTGAGCTGAAGTATATTCTCCCACCCTAAGGAGTGCCCTGGAAGATGCCAACAGCAGCTCTGACTAATGCTCTTTGACTCCAGATGCAATCAAGCCACAAACAAGAGGGGCACAAGTTCTAACTTTGCTCAAATCATTAAAGACGGATGTTTACATTCAATCTAAGAAGAATCAATGGCATCAAACCAATAATGTGCCTGACTGAAATGTGTGAGATCCACTGTCTTTATTCAGATATAGTAATAATGAGGTGTATATATGGAACATATACAGACTGGGCCACTAAGGCAATTTTTATGTACTTGTTAATCTCCCACTCCCAGTAAATCCTGTGTCAGGCACACTGTAAAACTTGATTTGGTTAGATTCTGTAAATTCCTATTATTCCAGATCTATTATTCATAAAAGAATTTTATAGGCATTTACTGAGAAAAAAATTCTTTTCTTCACAACAGCATACTGATAGATCATACTTTTCATTCCAAATCTCTTTCAAACTCAATTCTCCAAGATATGTTATTGCTATCATTTTCTTATGGTATAATTTCTACCATTATGGAAAAAACAACAGTTAAAAATCTTGAATTTTGAAGAAAAATACTTATATTACATACAAAGCAACTGTACAGGGTTGGCTTGTTTACCCCTTCCCCCAAGTTGAGTTTCTGTGTGAATGTCAAGATGTGATTTTAGCTGACACACTTAAGGTCAGACAACTCGAGCCTCTGCTAAACAACAGTGTAACACTTCGCTTTAAACAAGACTTTTCATGTGCTAATCTCTTGAGCACCTAAGGCAAGGGGAAGCATCATTATCCCAAGATGCAGGTGTTGGAACGGCCCAGAGCTGGAATGCCTGGCAGAGGTTCCCTGCCCCTCGCTGTCCCCAGGGGCACTACACCTATACGGGTGGAGGAAGGTGAAAGTGTATAGAAAAGTAGGTCTCCAGATTTGCATGTGCGCACCACAGAGGATGCAGGGAAATGGGCACAGTTCAAGTCCTCGCTCTTATGGAAAATATTTCCCCGCTTTTAGAGGTAGTGATTGTTAGTCATGTTGAACTCCGAAGTGTTCAGTGTATTTTGTTCTTCTTTCACTGAAATACTTCACTTTTCAAGCATGTGGCATGTGATTCATTTGTGAAATTGGTCATGGCATCAGATGTTAACTGGGGCCCAGAAGAATAATCTTTCTATAAAATTTCTAAACCATCTGCCCCATGCTGCAATGTCAGTACAGAGAACTTATCTGTTGAGAGATAACCCCAGTCAGCAGCTCAGCCCCACACAGCCGCTCGTTTACTCTCCCAGGGTGGGATGGGAGAGAGAATTGGAAAAGTAAAACAGAAAACTCATGGGTTGGAATAAAGACAGTTTAACAGGTAAAGCAAAGGCCATGCACACCAGCAAAGCAAAACATGGAATTAATTCACTGATTCCTATGTGCAGGCAGGTGTTCAGCCAGCTCCAGGAGGGCAGGGATTCATCAAGGGTAAACGTGACTTAGGCAGTCAAATGCCAACACTATGAATTTCCCCCCATTTCCTCCTTCTTGCCCCAGCTTTAGATGCTCAGCATGATGGCATATGGTATGGAATGTTCCTCTGGTCAGCAGTGGTCAGCTGTCCTGGCTGGGCCCCCTCCAAACCTCTTGCCCACTTTCAGCCTCCTCACTGGTGGGATGGGGTGGGGTGAAAAGCAGAAAAGCCCTTGGCTCTGTGCAAGCCCTGCTCAGCAATAACAAAAAGATCCCTGTTATCATGACTGTTTCCAGCACAAATCCAAAACATAGCCCATACCAGCTGCTATGAGGAAAATTAATTCTATCCCAGTGAAAATCAGCAACATTATTTTAATAAATTCTCATGTATTTTTTTAAGTAAGAAAATAAAGTTAGGACTGTGGGGGAAAAACAATAAATAATGACATGAATATAAAAATATGGAACTCAGGAAACTCAAGGGCTGAACCCACTTGTACTGATCAGAGGGTCTGACTCGTTCCAGAGTGCAAAATGCTTTTGCCTTCTTCTGTCATGTTAAAAACTCCAAAGAAGTGGTAGCAGCTTAGAAGTCCTTCTGTCACCTGAAACACCAGCCACTCACGTCCTATTGCCACTGTGTGCTTACACTCATATGGTGTTTTGTTTAGCCAATTCCCTTCCCTGCTGCCTTTGCCATGATTTTATGCTCTCTTATTTTTGAATCCTTGGCATATTTGTCCCAAAGGAGCAGCAAACTAAAGCTGAAAATGAATCCAAATAATAATAGAAACCCCTTAAGTCTAGTCAGCCTTTGATCAGCAAAGCCTTTAAGAGGCCATGGGGCTGTAGCAGAGGCACGGAGTAAGTAAATGGTCAGTGTGCAGATCAAGGTTTGATGACACTTTCCACAAATTGAAGGGCTAGAAACTTATATTATTACTATTTAATTTATTCCCTCACTAAAAAACTGGGCACATTTCCCTGGTTCCCTTGTCAGCTGGTAGTAGCAGACTGACTTTGAGAGCTCTTTGCTGATGACCTGTATTTCCCAGAAAAAGCAGCAGGGATACAGCTCAGGAACATTTCTAACTCAGACTAATTTTTTAATTACTTAATTTTAGGCCACATACTTCAAAATTAGGTTCCCTCCTGCATTACTAATTACTTTTATGCTAACACCTTATATTCAGGGATGAACAGTGGATTTTCCAGCAGTGACTACAATACAATAAAACCTCTCTCTGTACTATTCCCCTGCCCCTGAATGTACATGTGCCATGAGCTACATTCTAGTCCTAAGCAATTAATTAATAATAGAAAGCTAGCTACAGTTATTACACCTCCATCTACTCTTCTAAAATAATTCTATTCAATGCACAGAAGCCAGTTTTCAAGAGTAAGAGTACATAATCCAGATCAATACCTACTGAAGCATAGTATGCTCTCGTACTTCATAATAACCTGTCAGAATTGAGCAGCTCAAAACTTCTAAGCATTTTCTCAAAACCCATCCAAATACAACTGAAAAGCACTGTCTACCTTATTCCATTGTTGGTAGCATTTTCAAATATAAATGGAACAGTACTGATTAAATTTTTTGTTGTTTTGCCCAGTTTTAAAGAGTTTATCCCATAGGCTTCCCCGCACCTCTTCCTCTCATTCTACAGCTCTATTAGAGGCATATCCTTGGACACAATCTCACACTGCATCATTTTATAAATACAGGTAATATTTAAAACACACAGGCAGGCATGCATTTCACCTACATAACTAAGCACATGAATTAGTTCTCAGCGTGATTTCCCCTTTCCTAACAAATCTGGAAAGATTAAATTTAATCTTCAACCAGTCCCACATTTGACTTAAAAATCCTTATCAAATACTTTCTTGTGTTTTGATTGTTTTGTTTTAATGAAATTAAGACAAAAAATATTACTTTTTCCATTTACTGGAGGAAAGACCACAGTGATGGATTTCTAGTGCACATTCAATGATTTTATATGAGAATGTTTAACACCATTCCCTAAAAAGCCCTATTCTTCATAAATATGGACAAATGCAAACCACAAGCCAGCAAAAAACCCCAGCAATCAAGACACAGCAGTACTAACATCCACATATTTGAAGTGCCCACCACAGACACACATCCCTCCCCACTAACAGAATAGGAAAGGTAGTGAACAAACACTGAACTCTGAACGCACTGAGCTGGCATCCTAAAGCAGAAATCCTGGTCCTGTGCTTTACCTGGGTCTCATTTCAGGATTAGCACACAGCACAAACTCTACAAGACTCCTTAAATTATAGTCACTGAAGAAAGCGAGCCAAAGTACCTGTCAGGAATCTTGATGATTTTCTGTGTTCTGTCCTGCTTTTAATTCCAAAGTCATCATTCATGACTTCAGTGTGTACGTATAAAAATAGATACCTGCTAATTCCCTTGCCAGTGCTTAGGAATCCATTCCCATGAGGCACTTAATCCATAGGGACAGAAAGGTACAGCCACTAACCTAAGTGATACACTTTGAGAAGCACTCCAAAGGCCTAAGTAGCTAACTTACTCTTCCCTTCATATTCCATCTCTTCACCAGAGGCATTCCAGACCATATTAAAATCCCCAGAGGGTATCTATGGGGAAGATGCCAATCACTGAACATTTACCTCAAGGGCTGGCCCCATTTACTCATTAGCTTCCTTAATAAATATTATAACTATATAACCTTCCATGACACACTTCTTAGTAAAGGGGGAATATTTTTCTGTCAAATCTTCTGTAGACAGCATCAACCGTATTCTAAAATAACTAATACCAGAAAAGTCACTACAAAGACTGAGGCAACAATGTCCTTCACCCCCATCAGTGTAACATGTAGCATAAAAACTACCTCAGACTCAGTTGCAAATGATACGTTATTTTAGGATTATAAGGCCTATACATTTATCTATCTGTGCCATAAAGCTATGATTACATCCAGACAGTCTTGTGCACTTGTTATGGACAGAACCATGGATGATTTCTGTAGCAGCGTACTTGGCAGAAGCTGCTGCTTTTGAGCTTCAGGATTGGTGGGAAGAAAGCCAAGGCAATGCCCTTTGAACCTTCTCCCTCCAATATCTGGACTCCCCACCTGAGCTGTGGTGAAACCCCGTATTTCCCTTGTGTTACCTGTATCCATACCTTAGGTCCCATATATGGCCGTGTCCTGGGAAGCTCTCCCCTCCACTGGTCACTTCGAAACATGCATCTTTCCAGTGGGTGGTCCCATGGTCCCACCCCCCTTTAAGATCCCTGCAGAGCTTCACTCTCTCTCTTCTGGGTTACTCCAGCCACCTGTATGTCTCTGGACTTCTTCCCTGGACCCTCATAACGCAACACTGGATTTATAATAAATCGGCTGTTACCCCAGAGAAGAGCCCTCTGTGTAGCCTTTCATTCTTGCCGACGCTAGAACATCACACCTGGGGTAACTCTCATTTCTAGAGGAGCCAGCAGAAACAGGTTATCTGCAGTAGCTAGAACTCTGTACTTTGGGAGAGTTGTAAAACCATTGCAACTCATCCCAGCAGGGATTTTGCTTGCATAAAGGACACTGAAGCTACCTTGAGAGCTCCAGGTTAAGCGTCTTTAGATTTATAAAAAAGGTCATCTTGGCCTGTTACAATATCCTGAAGAGCAAGTGGGAGCATATCATACATCTGCCTTCAAGCCCTGGAACAACATAAGCCAACAAGCACTGAATTTTCCATTTTATCTTCAGGAATAAATGAATCATAGAATATTCTGAGTTGGAAGGGACCCCCAAGGATCACTGAAGTCCAACTCCTGGCCCTGCACAGGCTAAAGAATCATACCATGTGCCTGAAAGCGTTGTCCAAATGCTTCCTGGACTCCGTCAGGCTTGGTGCTGTGACTACTTCCCTGGGGAGCCTGTTCCAGTGCTCAATGAACCTCTGGATGAAGAACCTCTTCCTAATATCCAATTCCCCCGACACAATTTCAGGCCATTCCCTTGCGTCCTGTCACTGTCACAAGTACCGGATCATACTACAGAAATTAGATCTGTCTTTGTTTGTCTGTAGGAAGCACACAGAATTTATCATTGGAAATTCGTTCCAAAGTGCATTATCATTCCAGTTCACTGTGATTTATGAACGGCAGCTGGTGATAGCACATATAATATCAACAACTTTGAAACACTAAGAGAGACTTAGGAGAGATAAAACACTCTATAAGGTACATTATGTTTCTATACTTCTAATGAGGCTTCAATTCTCTGAAATACCTATCTCCTAAGACAAAAGTTATCAGGACATATAAACCAAAGAAGATTTATTACTTTAATTCAAGACAGTATTTTGGTATTTTGTTAGTACCTCAAACTGTGTGAAACGTTTTCTACCTGATATCCAAAGAAGACCATCCACCACATATCCCGCATGGCATGAGAGTGATCGATCAAAGGACTGTACAAAGGTCCACTTGTTCTTCTTGGGGCAGTAGCGTTCCACTGTAGGCAACACTTGACGCAACTCATTTCTGCCCCCTACAGCATAGAGGTATTCATCCACGGCTCCCAGCACAAAGTGTTCCCGGCAGTTCTTCATCGGAGCTATCTCAGCCCAGGAGTTAGTGCGGGGGTCGTATCGACAGACAGTTCTCACAGCACACGTGCGCCCTGTGGAGTGCTCTGCCTCTCCACCAGCTACAAAAAGAAAGTCTCCCATGACAGCAACACAGTGGTGGCTCCTCCCTACAGGCATAGGTGCCAGCTCGCTCCAGTTAGCAATTCCTGCAATATGAACGTTCTCTTGGTCTACTGGATTGAAGTATCGCAATTCCTTCACTTTACAGACTTCGCGTTTTTTCCCACCAATAATATAAAGAGTGTCTGACTGGAAGCGAGGCTTTGTCCTTGCAGTTTGCCAAACTGGCTGTGCATAGACGCTCTGGTGGTAAGCCAAGGCCTCGTTAATGAGCGCCGTTGCAGTCTCGCTTGCTTGGACCAGAGGATGAGTAAGAGCTACAGTATGCAGTGTATCCACATCCATAAGGCCAAAGCGGACATACTGGAGAAGTTCATCCAGGTATTGGTAGCGGCAGTTGTGTTCCAACCACCTCACAGCCAGCTAAAAGTGGGGGGAAGGAAGGGAAAAACAAGACACCAATTATTTGTGTACTGTTCTGTCAAAATGTGGTCCTTTGAAAACTGTTTGTATTCCAAGACCAGCTAATTTATATTCTTGCCCCAGTCGCGGTATCTATGTATCTAAAAAGCAATTATGAAAGCCATTATTCAGCATAAAGAGATACTTATTAAAACTCTACCTAGAGCGTATATACAAATGCATTTTATTGTACCAGATCCACTAAAGAACTTCCACAGCATTATCAGCTGGCACTACTGCTATGAAATACTCTAATTGTGCAATCTGTTAGTGATGCTGGAGACCACGCTATTCCTGAATCAAGCTGCTGGAAAAATAATATAAACATAGGGACTGTGGGATCACTGGATACCATAGGTACACTAGAAAGAAATGGCTTTTCTACCCTTCATCTTTCATCCTATTTATGACAAAATACTGAAGGTATATAGCACAACGCATATTGAATTCCTTCCATATTTTTTTCTTCTTAATTTATTTTATTCATGAAGTGGAGAAAGGCATAAGAGGACAAAAAATTAATTCAGAGAAGACAGAAGGACAGAAGAGGCTCTTCTAGTTTGGGGCTGACAGAAAGCAACAAGGAAAACGCTAAAAATATTCAACAACTCCAGCTGGTACCAACAGCCAAAACTAAACATAACCTTCAAGTCACATAAAGCATACTGAATCCAACTGGGCCTAAAAAAAGGCTAAGAAGGGCCTAAAACATTTCAAGAATTGTTGTATAAGTTATTCTTGAAAACCTCCAGTAATGAAGATACCAAAACTTCCTCAGGAAAACCATTCCTATGCTCTGATATCCTCTCAGACAGATTTTCCTCTTACCCATGCAGGAGCTCTAAACCCTTCAACTTATTGCCCTATTTTCCACCTTTGTGCATACCAGAGCTCTGGAATCCCCAGAACAACCCTTGAAATTGATTCATCCATATAGGATGAAAAGCAGCTTGCTACCTATTTTCTCCTCTACCTCAGATGCATTTTAATATTGGGTGTGAGTCACAGTTTCCTCTTCAATTAATGAAAAAAGTATCTCAATGAATCTTGCATCATATTTTCTAATCTCTTTTGCTTGGCTCACAGTACTCTGTTACTGTTACTCTATTCTCTCTTTCTTTCTTAATGTTTGCTGTTGAAAACTGGATATCATCTTCCTCTTAAGGCTGTAGTAGTACTAGTGAATAGGTTGGAAGAATCTCTTTGATTGTAACAATCTATGCCATTCTTCCTTGTACCTTATCACGTAAGACTGACAGCACGTTATGATGTTGCTGATTCATGTTTGAGTTTATGACCGAGTACCATTCCCACTGCTTTTCTGATTTTTTTTCTGCAGAACTTCCACAAAGTGTCATGCTTTCTCTGTCATTATCAAACTCTCTGCTATTACTTTGGGCCACTGTTCCAGTCTGTCAAGATCATTCTCAATCCTAACTGTATTTTCAAAAGTGCTTGAAGACCATTTCACCTGATTTTCTGAAAACATAAATCCCATATTATTCTTTCATCCAAGTCATTATCAAAGACATCAACTAGTTCTGGATAAGGACAGACTCCTCTACTTGATACTTCAAATCATCTTGACACGGAACTCATGGAGCAGGTGTTTCTAACTAGCTCTGTGATAAAAAAAATTCAGCTAAATCTCACTGCCCTGTAATGCTATTGGGAATGTCACATGATGGAGCTGAAAATAAAGGCTTCTGTTATTCGTGGCTTTCATATAAGATGTATTAAGTTTACTACTGCTTCTGTATTCTGTCAGAGAGGGATAATGACAAACCAAAACCACCTTCTTATTAATTTGAAACACTTTTTCTTCCCTGTGAACCCCCTTAAAACAAAAAATCAATGAAGGGCATCAAAAATTCAACAGTAGTTCAGTCAGTTAAATGCTGTATTGAGTTTCAAATACATGCATTAGCTATATGCATTTTGACCCGTTAGTAAAAAAGACATTTATCAAATACATTTGAAGATGTTTATGGACTTGAAATCATTGAGCTTTACAGTCATATGTTCTAAATCCACCAAACCCATGTGTCAGGTTTCTCCTACTGAGTCGTATTAGGCAACTCCCTATTCTGTATCTTGGGCCATGCAAATAATTCCTTAAAGGCACTGAGCTCTCATCATTTAGGCACTTGAAATTGAAGTGAAATTCAGGCTATCTTCATCATGCTGAAGACACCAACAATTCATATCAGCTGAATGATGTGTAGGTTGCTATATTGAGATAGAAGAATTTACAAAAACTGAGTTCTAATCTGTCAGCACTTGCATCCAACACACTGGTTACGTTTGGAACTATAAGTTCATGCCTTCATTCACATCTAAAATGGCATCATAGAGGTGTCACTTGTGCTACAATGACAGACATTACAGACTCAGGCACCAGGACTTGGCAACCAACAAGACTTTTAGAGGAAGTTTAATATTAATGCCTTATTAATATCTTAGATCTTCATCCATCTTCTCTCCTTTATTGTCCTCCCTTTGCTCCCCCCAAAAATACTGTATAAACACACAAGTAACACCACATACATTCATACCTTTCAAAGACGTGGTACCTGCATTCATTTCTGCCTATGGGATGTGTGATCTGCACAGAAGGGATGGACATCTCCATTACAATACATTTTCTCTGCTGTATGAAATCTGGCACATGCAACTTGGTTCATACTGAGTTAGGTCTGTACTGAAAATAGTCCTGGAGTTCTAAAAATTGTTTCACTGAAACCAATTATGTTTAACTTTTTGCTAAAGTCACCGAATTTCTAAACCACCACAGTGATGGTTGCAAAATTATACAAAGATTCTGTGGCACTCACATACATATACAATCCATTCCTAGTCTTGAAACAAAACCTTCTCTATCCTTTCCATACTATTTTATCCCCACTCATCTGTCCTGCATCTTTATTTGTAAAATCCTTTGAATCTTCCAAATTAGGTTTATTGCAACCTATTAGGGATTCTCTACATGCTGCACCTCAAGGTATCTTTGGCCTATGTTACTTCCACCTTTTGCTTCTGCCAAGCAACTGCAACAGCAATGGGGAGGGCAAGGTGAATCCCAGGCTGTCTTTTGTGTGGGTTGCTACTGGCTCTTACCAGATACCACATCTGAGGGCAATTTGGAATGGAAGGCTGCATTTTACTGTGTTAGTTTAGAAAGCAGGGAAAAGAATCCTGTACATAACTACATACCCTGCATGGTGTGTAGGCATTTGATAATCAGCAGGGAAGTTCCTCTGGATCTCAGGGAGGCAACTGAGGTCTGTGAATCACAATGTGTTTAGAAGCTCCTGTCCAAATCAACTCATGTTACTGTTTGAACACAATTTGTCTACAGTGCCCTGTGTGACCCACACCTAATCTGCGACACTCCAAGGCAGAGAAAAGGCCCTAAGAGCTAAAAGCTATAATGTTTTTATCTCCTTGTCCTGCTATTCATAACAATAACTGTTACTCCATTTTTAAATTCATTTTGGGTCACTACTTAAAAATAACTGCTGGGAATTTAACCTACAAATGTAGGCAACTGTATGTATATTTACAGAATACAGGACCATCTCCTAAACTGTGACACAAGGCTATGGAACAGGTCATCTGGTTTCAGGGACACTTACAAACTGAGCCTTAGGCTTCTACATTGGTTTTGCAGCACATTGTTACTGTGTTCTCTAGCAGAACATGGTGTCTCACACTATGGAAGCATGGAAGAAAACTGACTGAGGGTGGATAGATATTCTTGTCACTGGATGGTTTGGCAGCTATTGGAAGGCTGAAAAAGTTCAAAAGAAAGAAAACTCAATTCCCAAACAAGTCTTTCACTTGTAGTAGAAGTAGTCACTGATGGATTGTAACACAGTTCTAAATTTCCTTCAGTGCAAAGGAGGCAAATATAACCCTCATCACCATATGGCAGACAGAAATTTCCATGCACGGTACCAGCAAACATCTGTATATTTATCAACATAATTTCTAACACCTTTACTCAGGTTTTGGTTAACCCAGACCTAAAAGCCTGGTGCCTACATAGAAACTCCAAAATTCACCCCTACCCACACACTAATTATAGTGCCTATGTTTTCGCCTCTCTGGCAGTAACAATTAGCAACTATAATCAGTATTGGCAAAATAAACTCAAAGCCATTACAGACTTTATGATGCTGCAAGAAAAGACATTCTGGCTTCTCTAAGGAAATACCAATAGTACTTGAAATTACAACTGTGTTTAAAATGCTAACAAGCAAACAAGCAAAAAAAAAAAAAAAGACCATCCACAATTTTGAGGTTTAAAATATTTGTATTACTGCTAAATAATTCACAAAAATAGGGAAAGACTCCTACTCCTACTGCCATATAGGCAAATTCTGTTTAAACTGCTAGAAGCTTCTTTTCTATTAATTTTAATGTATGAGTGTGTGAGTAAAGGAAGCTACAGCCTAGTGCCTATATCAACTTTAATAAATAATATATTTTGCCATATTCATCTTCTAAACTAAGTAAATGACAAAAGTAGACCCTCAGAAGGACAGGATTTTCAAACCAGATTAATTCTCTTATTCTAATGCTTTAACCCAAAGGATTTTTCTTCTCCAAGGTTACATTATGCGATTTAGCAATGGAGTGCACTCTCAAAACAGCAGAAAAGAGATGGAAAAATATGTTGTGGCACAGTTGGATCACACATTGAAGTACATCTGCGTGTTGGATAGTGATTTCATTGTTTTTCCAATACCTGCTTTTGCCTCCAGCACAGTGCTTCAACAGTCCAAGTCACACAGCCTTGGAGCACAGTCCTTCCCCTCCCTGCTGTTAATGGTGTACACACCACACACATCCCACAGCCAGAGAGGGCACAGAGGCAGTGGAGGTTAAAGCTGCATGAGGAGTTTCACTCCTGTTGAAGATTATCCTGCAAGAAGTAGCTACCTGGTCCTTTGGGCTGCCTGCTATCCCAGAGAGCAAGAGAGCCCAGCACACTCGTGCCTTACCTGTTCAGCATCCCTCTGCAATCCTTCCCAAGCCACTTCACTGGGAAACATGCCAGACCTTCACTTGACATCACAGCAAGTTTTCTAATCAGAAAAGCCAAACTACTGTTTGAGTGCAAAAAGCTTGACATACTCATCTTTATTAGACTCAGGTTCACTTAGAAACTACTTTAAGTCACAAAGTCAGTGTCAGGGAAAATTTCTGGTGACAGAGCTCCAAGAAAGAAAACACTTCTAAGCTTGGGCTCTGTGAGAAGCAGGGGCCATAGGAACTCCATTAAAGTAATTTTGGTCTGCTCTTTAGTTGATGTATTCGGGTTGTAGCCCATTAGATTGCAAATATGTTACCTTATATCATCCAAGGTGTCTAGTAAATGAGATGAAATCAAAAAGTGACAGTAGTGGAAAAAGTGAGGGGGTTGGAGTATTGACGTTTTTGGTTTTGTTTGTTTTAGCAACAACAAATAAAAGTAAACGAATTTTCTAAGGTTTTAAAACAATGAATTCACACTGTCTCATTAAAACAAATGGAAATCTTAATTATAATAATTTAGCGAACATTCTCATTTTAGGATAAAAGAAAAATTTAAATATGGAAACAAAAGTGGAAAGATGTATTTTTCTGGACTGAGATCAGATAGATGCAAAACAAATGACCCAATTTGTGTGTGACAATCTGATGATGATGTATCGGGGGAAGAGAAAGAACTACAAATCTCACCTGACCAGTCCTTCTGGTTCCTTAACATAAGCAAAAATTTTTGTCCAGAAAAAACAAAAATCAAATTAGTATCTTTGTATCCTTAGCCTATTGGACAGTGCTATAGATATGATCCTATGAATTTTTTAAGCCAAGAAGAGCCATGAAAGCAGAAGAGTTACTAGAGCAATCACCTTAAAGTACCACTAAGGGAACTTCAAAAAGCAGAACTTGGACTTTAGTAGTTTGGTCTTTGCAAACACTAGAAATACGTATTTCAGCTGTCATCTGCACATAATTTTGCCTTTTATTGGGTTTTATCTAACTCAGCAAGCCTGAGGTGTTCCAGACTGGGACCTCCTGTCTCAAAACCACATTTCAGTTGGCAATTATCAGCAACACCCTGGCTCTTCAAATTTCAAGTCCAGGAGCAGAATCTATGGATAAACCAACACATTTACTAAAGCTCTGAAACAAAGCCCACTGAAGGCTACGGAAGAACTTTCACCTAATCTAAAATGAAAAGGGATTTCCAAAGGGCCTGACTTTGGATCTCTAAAGGGTCTTAGTCCTCCTCCTCCTCCTCCTCTCTCTCTCTCTCTCTCTCTCTCTCTCTCTCTCTCTCTCTCTCTCTCGACTACAAAGGACAAAACCCAGGGCATTTAGGATATTAGTTTAAGCATTTTATAAAAGTAAGAGAAACTAAATTGGTCTGTATCACCAATTTAAGAAGAAAAATATTAGAATTGTTGCTGAGGAAAAGAATTCCACCACACAACAAAACACACACACACAATATTTCAAAGCCATGAGTTACACATTAATATTTTTAGAAGTCAGTAACCATGAACCACAGCCTCCAGACTCTCTCTGCAATTTTATCAATCAGGTACTATCTTACAGATGTGGACATCATGGAAAATGAGTGTCTTGAGCCTAGATGCAAGGGAGTCTTATAGATAGAAATCTTTTTCTTCTTTTTATTTTGAATTTAAAATGTGCATAAAAATAAGACTCTAATGAGCTGAATGTGGAACAATCAAAATTATGAGGTATTTGCATTTCTTTTGCACCATGAGCCAAACAACTACAAAACTATGCATATCATTCTCTCAATCTGAACACAGTAAATATTAATAATCTCTGAATCAAAAATGAAATGCCTTTTGCCCCTGAATCCTAAAGAGAGACTTTCCAACTCAAAAAGTTGTGGTACAGTGACTGAGACCACATTTACAAGGCACCGAACTGGGGCATATGTGTGTAGGCTGTGAAAATAAAGCTGTGCTGTCCCCCACCCTCTTTACACAGGGACATTTTTGAATTACCTGTTTGTCAGTTTTATAAATGTGTGTCTACGTAAGCAGCTCCCTGTGTGGCACTACATTAGCAAGCAGGCATGCTTCCATTTGCACGTTTGGATTTTACAATCAGAAAACATTTGCTCTGTTCAGGGTGAGCTGATAAACAGGGATTTTAAAACTTCTCTTTTTTTTTTTTTTTTAAACGTGAAAAATGAAAGAAAAACATTCCTCTAGATGTATTATGCCTTTGGGCTCCATGTGAAGGAAGCGAAAAAAGACAGAGAAAGCTACTGTGAAGGTCACAGAGTGAAAGAACTTCCTCAGGGCACGGAATAAATTAAATCCCAAGGAAAAAATAAAATGTGATTTCCAGAGTGTGAGGCACAAACTCAAAATGACAATGATTGACAGCCAAACTATATCCGTGCAATATCGAAGACTGCACGTTCTCATTTACCTCAGTGTAGCCAGCAAGCGCCCATTAAACATCCGTCTGATGCCCAAATTAACCTTCTTGGCAAACTGAAAGAGGCACAAACTATCATAATCAACCTTTCATTATCACAGCAGCCTCTAGTTAAAGGGTCAGAATAATTGTGCCATCAGAGCCCTGATTGTTTTCAATCAACAGACGACTGGAGTGACAGCTCAGTGATGGAGTAGTTTGATGAAACCGCACCAGGCCTAATCAGAGCAGATGAAAGGAAGGCATGATTGGTGCAAATGAACAGTCGTGCCTCTCTTTTTCATTTACAATCTGAAATTACTCTTAAATTTACAGGGTTTTTTCTCCCTTATGAGTACCTCTGAAAGAATGTTTGACTTATTATGGGTTCTGACAGTGCAGAGTTATAAAACACAGGTAGGGTTTTCAGCCCAGGTTTTAAGTGGGTATTCAGCATAATTTTAACAAATTCACTCTTGAAAAGCACAAAATGACTAAAGACTTCCAATGACCTAACCTTTCAGTGCTGTTTGATTAGCAGAACAATTTTTCACAGCTCACATTCTTCATGATAAGAGAAGATTAAAAAAAATGGGCAGGGATCTCTTGCAAATGTTTTCTCTTAACCAATATATTTATTGCATTATTGGTCTCCTGTTTTCTCTCTGTCACACNGGGTTCAACCTCTCTTAACAGACACCTGTCTTTCAAAACCGAGACACACACACACACACAAAAGAAAAAAAAAAAAGAAGAACACTGCATTAATAACCCTTTTCCTCTTTGAATGAATAATAGAATCCAAGCAAGGGTTTGTTTGGAGATGAAAGCAGAGACCAATTACGATGCCACTGATGGCATCAATATTTAGTTTTCTGGTGGGTTGGGTTGTTCATTCCCACATTTTAAAGGATGGAAAATTAATCAATCCCACTAGGTGTTTCTTACCTTACTCATCAGCACTGATTTGGAGTGTCTCGTAAATGAACAGGAGAAGAGAAAAAGGAAACAGATTAGGCTCTGCTTAGGCAAAATTTGGAAAGAATGAAAGATTCAAGTTTCCTGCACCTCCTCAGCTAGTTCACTTCCTCTCCCAGACTCACCCTGCTCCAGTCACATCACTTCCCCTCCTCACAAGGCTGCTGTAAGGAAGGTGAGGTAAATAAAAAGAATCTAATTGAATTGTACCTCTGAAAGAAGCAAGTATTTCAAGTGGTGAGTGGTAAATCTTTTGTTATGTGATCTTGGTCATCATCAGATGCTCTCTAGTTTGTCAAGCTTCACACAATGCATACCAATGTTCAGGTCAGCATACTAAAATAAAAAAAAAAAGCAGCCTAGAAGCCAAGATTAAGACTTGCCTGAAGGGGGAGTGGATAGAGAAGTTTGATCCAAACACCAAAGGCTTCTAAGAAATGTTATGTCCTGTACCTCTTCTCACACTACAGAATGGAAGTTTCAGTTCTTAGAAATTTGGAACTGTAAGCAGAACATTCATGTAAGTGGAAGTGCCCTCAGTGGAACAAGCTGTGAGCAGACTTGCACATCCTTACTGACACACGGGATGCCATTTACAATTATTGAAGTCTACTGTTGATATAAGAAGGTTGAAAGGCTCTCTAGTCCTTTTTATTTGTATAGTGAGGAGAGTCTTACTACCCTCAGAGAGTATGAAGGCTTCAAGCCAGCCCAATTAAGATTTATTAGCTCCAAGGCCTAGATAAAAGAAGCATGACCACAGTTGCCCAGTCTGCCAGTGATTTGGCAAGAAGTACTTTTCCTCAATGCTTCCACTCAGCTGACAGATGAGTTTAATATTTGAAACAGCAGGAAAGGTGAAACACCAAGACTTATCCAAGTATAAAGACACTGTTCATGAAAAAAAAAAAAAATATATATATATAATATATATATATATGTAGCAAACTCTTGGGAATGAACTCACAACATTCCTGACAAAGTAGTGAAGAAGGGTAAGAGTTTGGGAAGCTGCCAACACACACTTTGTTGGATGCAGCAGAAATAAGACTCAGAAGCAAACATGTTTCTCTACATAAATAGCACTGTCTCACATTCACATTTTCCTACCACAAGGCATCACAGTACATATTCAAAGATCTTGTCATTCTGCTATTTGTCCCCAACTCCTACCCAGCCAATCCCAAGCTAGTGCCAGACCCTTGCTTCAGCAGTGGCACTGGCATTGTGCACAAGGGTGCCCCTGAAGTACATTTCCAGATTGAACACTGAGATCACAGCTGGGAGGAAAGACAAAATATGCATCCTTCCAGACCCAAACATAAGCACTGTGATGCAGTCAGACTCTTAGCTTCACAGATGGACAGGGCTTGGAGGACTGAGGGATTGGCTTAGGCAATAAAGATGGAAGCCAAATATAAATGAGTTGACTTCAGGAAATACACAGCCCCAAAGGAAGACTTGAGAACACCAAGGTTCATTATCTCTGGAGAGTGAAAGCACTTCTTAGAGTGTGCCCTCCTGACCTCTGATCAGTCTCTGCAAAAGCTGCAGTGGGTTTGTCCAGAGTACTACTCAGGGAACTCTTGGTCAGCTAAATGAGAAATGCTATACCTCTTGGCTGGAGTTTGCTGGTTTGGGATCCATGTGATGTCAAGATGACAACATGCAACTTTCAGAGCATGAACCCTGCAGTCTCTAAGCCACTTTGCAAGAGGCAGAAATTTGATTTTGATCTTTCAGCTGAAAACCAGTGCAGCAAGCAGAGTTATTGGTCAAAGTCTCTAGCACCAAAAATGATGCATTTCATGATAATATCCTGTGATTAAAGCAGACATAGATAATGCAGCTGTATTAATAACAAACATTTACAAAAAACAATGGCATTAAAGTAAATCACAATGTATTCAAAATACTTGTCAATTTTTCTCAAGTGCTGATAAGATCGATCTTCTTAAAGCATTTAAGCTGTAAAGCATCCATCACCAGTTGCCCAATTTCTACACAGGGCTGCTAGACAAAAGTGTTGTCCTCCACAGTCTTTCAAGGAGGATACACAACCTACACATCTTTGGCAGGTTTCTTAGTCATAATTAAACAGCTACAGTAGTAACAATTTTAACAGCTGCATTTTCATTTGAGAATTTTTAATAAATGTTTTTGCACAACAACCTTGTGAGAAAGAGAGGAATTCTTCATCCAAAGATAAACTCTCCACCAACCAAGTACAGTCCCCTGCATTCTCAATTCAGTGATTTACTGCAAGCTTCCTTCTTCCGTGGTGCTACACAATTATACTGACCTTCTTAAAAGGGATGTTGTTTTATCAAAAAGATTTGTGAGAAAGAGGGCTAGTTTCATTTTTTTATGTATGTGTTTCCTATGAAACACATAGGAATGTCAGTTTTATAATAACAGTAAAGAATAGAATGTATGCTTTTCAGAATTGTATTCACTTCTTTTACACACTTTCTCCATTTCTTATACTTACTGCAATGAGACTAAGAAGAAGTCTACTTAAAAGACAGTGACTAAACTCAATAAAGATATTCCATATCTTTAGACTTACAATAAAATAACTATGATCACAAATAAGCTTTACAAAAGTCTAGCTGAACTACATTAATATATAACATGATATATAGTTAGGAATCATATAAATGAATCATATTAAAGCAAAGAGTTGCTGTAATAGAAAAACTGAACTTCTCATCTACTGGAGCTCAAAGTGAAGTAAGGTACAGACAGAAGGTAAACTTTCAGCTGTTGTAAATTACCACAGCTCATGGAAGCTTGCCATTTTACACCTTCTGGGGAATCTGAACTTCAAAATTATACAGCACTTCCCTTCCAAGTATCTGAAAGCAATTTATAAGCAGTAAAACTCAGGCTTCTCTGAGAGAAGTTTCCACTTCAACCACCTTGTCAATATGAGAACTAAGACAAAAAAAATTAAGTGTCTTAATCAAAATCTTCTGTCCCCATAATCTGTCCAACTTTATTCCACTACAAAAAATCCTGTGGAAATGTTGGTGCTCCATGCCACAGAGCAAAGTCTGGGGAGATGCAGATATCTGAAACTGAGGACAAAACAGTTCCCTACTTATCATCTGTCAAAAGTACTTGAGACATTTTCGCAGCTGAAAAATACATCTCCACACAGGCAATAAACACTGGAGCAGCAAAGACAAAACTATGCCACAGTGTGCTTCAAGAGAATCTGCTCTTGTGTGATCAGGTCCTCAAACCATGGAGGAGTTTCCTCTATAGCCATTTGGAGATTCTCTACAAAAGCAGACGTGCTTCTTGCACTTGACTGGTTCTTCCACTATGACAGAAGGGGCAAGGCCCAATGCAACCTTAGCAATGCCACTCCATACACACAAGTCTGTGTTTAAAATCTGTATGAGCTTGTGTGTAGCTCCTAACAAACTTTACAACTACCCCACTACTGACAAGCACTCTGTTTTCCTATGCACTGCAATGACTGTCACACCGTGGAGTTTACACACATAAAATAAATGAGCTGGGAATGATCACACTGGAAAGGCTCTACTTACTCTTGCAATCAAGATAAATTTTGTTTTAACAAGATCATCAAAAAGGAGTGTGGAGGGTGACAAAGGAAAGCAAATAAAACCACAACAAAGCAAATCAATAAAACCAAATCCAAAATATGGCATCCAGAGACTCAATCTCACTTTTCTCAGAAACACTATTTCACTTTTCTTCCTTTGAAACAATTCCAGCCATAGACAGTTAGAAATTAAAAAGAAGCCTTCTCATCATAGACATTTCTAACATGTAGCTTCATAGGTCCCTAAAATCTGCCTCTCTTTAAGAACAACAAGAAGCTCTGATGTAAAATCTCTGCCATCCATTTACCAATGCATCAGAAAATGCTCAAGCTTGGACGCGCCCTCATTTGTTGTGATGGTAGAACCAACATTGCTAGGTGCTTTATATCTGAAAAGCTTTCCTGACGTTGCAAAGAACAGAAGCTTATCTCTTCATAAACACAGCGGTCTAACTAGGGCTCTTAACTGTGATTTTATTTCAGTTTAAGGAGATTAGGGTTTATGACAGCAATTATTTTTTCTGAAACAGGGTAAGGACAGGGAACATGGGAGGTGGAAAAGGGCCTCCCTCCAGCAGCCATCATTTCAAAATCTAGAATTGCTTAATTTTATCTTTAGAGAAAACATTCAGGCTGACATCAAATGCATTGAAACTTTATGTAGCCACATTTAGCACTAAAATAAGTTGCTGGTACATAATTAATAAGTGGAAAAGACAATTTTTCACCATCTGATACATAACGTTTTTATAGCTGTTCCTCTGGTAAATATTTTAAAAGTATAGTGTCTCACTATAGAGACGAGAATCTACATTCATCAGTAAAAACTGTTAGAAAATTAAATAGGCACAAAATCGACAAAATTCTATTAAAATGCAATTCAGCTCAGTGAAAATTAGTCTAAATGGTTCTTGAATGTAAAAGGATTCCTATTCCTTTCTTCCCTGTTGTTAGGGTATAATTTTCTAGGGATTTAATAGGCAAATCAAACAAATCACATAAAAATGTATCATTTTCTATAATAATCTTTACAACAGCTATACAGGACTTGTATGTCATTAATACCTTTGGTCACACACAAAAACATACTTCAAAGTACATGCTCTCCTTAGCTGGTTTATAAATATGCCTTCTCTTGACACGCTTGGTTACTACAAAACCACCGACTTCAAATTTTCCAACTGAAATGGTTGGAAAATGGAATGGTTTGGGTTGGAAGGGACCATAAAGATGACCTAGGTACAAGCCCTTGTCATGGACAGTATCCATTAGATCAGGATGCTCAAATCCCCATCCAGACTCATCTTGAGCACTGCCAGGGATGGGGCATCCACAGCTTCTCAGGCAATCTGTGCCACTGCCTCATCACCCTCACAATAACATTCCATATATATAATCCAAACTTACCCTCTTTCAGTTTAAAGCCATCACTCCATTCTATCACTACATGCTTTTGTAAAAAGGCCCTCTCCAGCCCTCTTGTAGGCCATCTCTGATACTGAAAGGCTGCTACAAGGTCTTCCTGAAGTCTTCTCTTCTCCCGGCTGAACAACCCCCACTCTCTCTGTCAATTTTATTAACTTTGATTTAATCCCCAGATGATAGGCTTCAGATTAATGCAGGACTCATTTTTAAGCAAAGAGCTAATTTTTCAAAATCAACTAATTGTTCTAAGAAAGCTATTCCTTTTAAAAAGTGACTTAAACACTTAAACCACATTTTCAATTGCATTTAAGATCCCAAGCGTATCTAATGAATTCAGAATGTCAGAGCTTCCCCCCACAAGATTGAAACAAATATAAATTTATTATTTAAACAGACTAAATAATATTTGAAGCAAACTGAAACACCTGCAACTGCTAGAAGGTGAACCTCATAAAATTCAGACCTATACAGTTTCACACAACCATTAAAATAGGCTCCACCCTAAAGGAGCACTTTGAAAGCTATTCAGCACAGCTTTTCACTTCAGAGACTGTGATCTTTCCATTTATTGTTACTATCCCACATAGACCTCTACCTTGGAAGCCACTTCACAGTAAGGCTTCCTAAGATCTTTTTGACAAATGTATTTGTTGTAATTTCTTCTATTTCTCCCTGGCACGAGGGAGTCCAAAATGATCAAAGGAGTATAAGGAACCCTTTGTCACAAGGCAATGAAACTCTCAGCTCTGCAGCTCACTTGCACATCTGGAAGCTGCCAAGAGTGTCCCAGCTGGAGTAAGCAAAGATGTGCAGGAGTGCCACTGCTTTTCTATCTCCTTTCCTCCTCACCCTCCAGGAGCCACCAGTGTCCTGGTCCTGGGGCAGGAGTGATAGCATTGGTAACAGCCAATGATATCTCAGCAGTCATGCTGAACTAACACACTTTTTAGCAGGTCTAGACACATATAAGTGCAAATTTACTACATCTAACTTGGCACACTTTAGGTGCTTTACCCCAAAACTAGATTCTGGATCTCTTAACACATTGAGGACAACTTGTACAGCTTCAGAAAACCTGGAATTCGGTTTTCTTCCCCTGTCTTCTCTGGCTTTGTGGTTACAAATAAAAGTAATGCTTCGACCTTCTCCCAAAGGAAAATTTGTTGAAATACAGAGCTGGGAATTCTCAAAGGGCTTCTAATGCTCTATTATTTTCCACAAGCTTAAATCCAATGGAAACAGTGTTAAACAGATTTACTGAGATTTTGAAAGAGTAGAGAGGTTACTAACATTTATATCTCTGAATAGAAGACATTAACTAAGACAGTAACAATAGACTGCCATATTTGATCATCCCTGGTATCTGTGGGGTTTAGACTTTATTTTCTGTAACTTAAAAATTAATGTATATTTCCCAGTACACCTGGATTTCATAACAGCCTCAGCAACTTTTTTAAAGTAACCATATATATCTGTATATTAATACAATTATACTTCAGTTAATATCCAATAGATGTCTCACAAAGAGCATAACAGTCAACACAAACTCCATCACAACAGACAAACTCAAACACAATTCAGTAACACAGAAGTCTTGCTGTGTGTACACCCTAGCATCCTTTTCTGGCTTTCTATATCAAAATGCACATCCATTGCTTAGCTGAATAAGTGACCTAAATTCCAGAGACGTGGGCACAGCAGCCTTCCTAAATACTGGTGTGATGCTCTGTGCACTTCTGAAGGTGATTTGGTATAAATAAGGTGAGCCAATATTACTGTAGGACAGTAAAACAAAAGTAATGCTCTCCAATAGTTCTCTATTGCTCACAGTAACAGCGGCAAAATAATCAAGTTTTCTGATTTGAACTGACATATCAAAAAAGAAAATTAGAAGGACACACAGTTGCTCCTAACATAAACATAGTTTTAATGTAGAAAATCCCTTTATATACTGTTATATTGATAAATAACAGTAACAATATGAGCTCACTTTGGAAAAATAGGAGTCTGAAACTTTTAGAAGTTCAGAACAAAAGCATATATAAAGTTCACAAAACATTATTGTAAAGGACAAGATTAAGAGCCCATTAGAATTAAACTAAGGCAGACAAAGGGAGAAGGTGTTTCATAAAATAAGGGGACAGTGCCAAATGGGGCAGCATTCATTGTCATACTACTTTTATTGGAAGGCAACTGTGTGATTTTGCTTGCAGCATGATACACAAGTACAACAATCACAGATGTAATACACTGGAAACTGGGATTCACAGGTTGCTTTCTGGCATTTTACATAGACTACCCATGAAAAAGGTACAGAAAAGGAGGTAAAAGCAAAGCAAAACACATGGGCAATATGTTAGTTTTCCCATTTAGCCTCATTAATTCACCCCAGCCTTGATATGAGTCAAGCCCTTTTTTTCTCTCCTATGCCTCTCTTGATAAGAGGCTGACAGCCACATTTTAGTGGGGTAGTTTCCTGCTTAGGGTAAACATGCACTAGGAACAAGCATTAGACTAGACATTATTTCACTTATTGCCCAAGAGAGCACTTAAGCTTATTTCTTGAACAGTGAAAGGCTAATATACCGCTTAAACACAACACTGATTATTGAGATGCTTTCCTTAACTTATATTTTGTTACTTGTCTGGCAGTAAAACTTAAGCTCACATTTAGCAAGGCACTTAGGCCACATTTCATCACAACATAGATATACCCCTGAGAAAAATGATTTTTGCTCTCTCCATATTAAAAATTGCTCTCCAATATCAAAAGATTGACAGAAAAAAATCAAGTACTGCACTGAAGGAATGGCAAGCTTGTACTGGAACATGACAACCCGCCTTAGAAACTGCTGTTCTGCATAGGCAAATGTGTGCATCACTGGAGATATATGAAAGGTGTCTTTGGGCCTATCTTCAGCAGAGAACTGTTCCATCATAACAGGCTGCCACAATTGTACAATGCAAAATTTCTTACAGTACTCAGCTCTGTGGGATTTCTGATGAAGATTAATTTTGGCCCTCCACAAATGCCACGAGGAAATTCAAAATGGAGCTCAAAAGGGTATAAGAACAGGCAAACAGGGCACTTTACTCTCCCTTAGAAGAAGATAAACAGGACCGTAATAAGAAAAATGGATTTGTACACTTATTATTTGTATAAAAGATACATTGAAAACTCATATTGACCTATAATACTGCAGTCTTCTTGTCCTTTATTTTTCTGTTTATTCAAGCAAAGACACTTCTCTAGTACAGAGACCAAACACTGCTTTTGCATATCTATCTACAAGGATAAAAGGAATAACTAGTACTACACTTTCATACATGGAACATGTACTTCATGAACACAAGTTCAGAAGTTACACACAAGGAAGTTAACAGGGCTGGAATGTCTTAGGAGACTAGACCTGGAAAAGAGACAGCATGCATGCTTTCTAGCTGAATAAACCACTCATGCAGTTTTCTCTACCAAATTTTCCTAGATTGCTTTCTTATCAGCTGATTACCAAGAAACCAAGTTGCTTGGCAAAGTAAAAAAAACCAAACAAAACAACAGAAAACAAACAAACAAACAAACAAACAACCCTTCTAACCATAGCTTCAGAAGTATTGACAAATACTAAAACTGACCTGCTTTTAATGTTAGCTGTTTAAAAAATATGTATCCTTCAACAACCTACTTAACCAGTAGCAGAGATGGAAGAAACTAATCTATACAGATCTCAGGTTAAGATTTTTTTCCAAATACGATTTGAGTTCACCTTGGATCAAGTGCAGTATTTAACAAAGAACTATCTGTAACTATTAGTATGATCTTTGAAATACGAATATTTAAGCTGTGTGACACTGAAGTTTCTAATAGCAAATATAAGGCATAACTATATCATAACTCAGACTAACAGTAGTTTTTTACTTAAAGCTTTGGCTTGCTTTCTACTTGCCAAGGTTCCAACAACAAGCCCCCTGCTGCTATATTTCTCTGGCAACATGTTCCATCTTACAGGGTTGGTTACTTTTTCAATTATCAAGGGAAATAATTCACCTGCTTCCTTAAAGTACAGCCAATGAGCCTTTCTTGTAATGGCCAATTATAAAAAGACTCACTTTTCATTTTATGATAAAATAGACATTTATGTCCTTGTCATGACTGTTTCCTGTGGAAAAAATAATAGTGCCACACAGGTCATGATGAAAAAGGAAAAGACAAAAAAATAGTTTCTTTTCCTCCACCTTCTTCAGGATTCTTCCTTTGTTTTCTTCCTTTTTAAAATTTAATTCTTTCTTCCATGTCACTGCCTTAACTTTACACATTTTAATGCAGCTGACAAATAAAAAATTCCTTATATACAAAATAATATTTCATAATCTCATATGCTAATAAAATGTAAAAACTTAATACGAAAACAAATCTTCTGTCAACTAATAATCGTTATTACTGGCTTAGTTTACCTAAAAAAACCCTGATCATGAAGACTCATAAATTGCTTCAGTTTCACAGTCTATACAGGCTTTCTGGTGTGCTCTTGGCTTTTTATTTGTTTTAAAATAACATCACTATAGTCCTTGTCTACTGTCTCAACTTAAAATAAGACACATCAAGCCAAAAAGTCTTGAAAATCAACAGGAACTACTGCAGTATTCTATATTAATCCATATCCTAGCACACTGGCATTAATATTACCGTGAAACTTTCTCAAACTTGCTTTGCTCACAGTTACATTACACCATACTCACTAGAACTGGCCAATTGTGAATAGGTAGCTTTAAAAATCCAAAGTATGACAGATAAGAGCTGCAGTCACTTCAGTTTAAATCACATTCAAGCATCACTCCATGTACATGTTTTGATGCATTAAAATAACCACCTTAATCTTTATGTGCATTAGGATCAAATTTCCCAGTGGATGTTGGGAATTCAAAATAGTGTAAATAACTGTGCTCTGAGACAGTGGCACCCTTTCCAGAGATTCTCTGAGGGAAGTTTTAATTTGTGCTTAGGGCTTTGTGGCAGCCCTACTAGCAAAGGTGCCTTGGGGACATGTTGAATTCATATCGCTGTGACATGCGGGCATGTGTGTGTGCAGAGGCCACACTAGTCACAGGTAAGACAGATAAATCAAATGGTAGCATCCCCCCATCAGCTTTTCTATTATCTGCCCCACTTTGTGCCAATTTCCTCCAGCTTCCCCAACACCTCTTGCTTTGCTGTTCTTCCTTAAGACATGGGATGGGGATTTGTCAAAGTCAATGAGCACTTTATTACAGTGAGAGTGCTCAGTAATGAACAATTCAGCAATTTAATGAGATTCTGTAGATCTGTCTCCAGCCTGTCCATCAAGTTTCACTTCTATAAAGCACCCTGACACTAATCCTCTGGCATACCCAATCTTCACCCTGGGCTGAATATTAGATTCTTCCATGGTATATTGCATTACCACTATAACCTTAGCAAAAATGATGAACTTAACTACACTTGAGGCAATATAGCTGGTCTGATTTGATTTTCTTCTATTGGGTTGACTATGAGGCAATTACTTATTTACTAAGATAAAGCAAAAAACCAGTTTCTTATTGCCTTCTGAATGCCCAAATTGGTAAATATTTATATGTGTCTTTTAATCCATTCTGGGGACCTGGAATATTTATAAATATATATTTATTCCTGGTTACACAGACTAAATTAAAAAGATGCATCCACATTTTGCCTGCAGCAGAAAACTAGTTTAAAAAAATTCTTCGGAACGGCATTAGTAACCTTTAGAGAGGCAATTATGATAACACTTAAATGGACAGTGTGGAGTTTGTTGTCACTCAGAAAGCAGCACATTACCTATAAGTATCTCTCCCCAGTATGACCCTGCAACAGAAACAGAGGCTTTGTCATATTTGCCTCATGAAGTGTTCATTGACTGGAGTGCACACAATTAAGAAAATTATTTCTGAGTCTTTCTTGCAGGACAGGACACTGAGACAGGATTTAAAAACTCCCACTTCCCAAATGTCATTACAGCAGGTTACACAGAGCACATTACACGGGATGCACTTGTTCATTACTGAATCACTATTAAGCTATACTCATATGGCTTTCTGCAAAAACTTTTCTAGCAAAAGTACACCCAAGTATGTAGGTAGGGGATTCCACTGACCCTTCAGACAAATGATGATAAAACCCAATCAGCCACTCATCTATGCTCCATGCATAAACTTGTACATCAAAAACTACTTTCTGATAAAGGGAATATGGGCTAGGACTCCAGAGTAGTGTGCCTTAAAAACCTAAACCAAACCCAACCTATCATCATGTGTAGTGTACTGCAGGTTCTGTTGTACAGGTATGCCCCAGAAACTAGGACAGGAAAAGTCTAACTTTGTTTGGCTATTTGCAGAAAATATCATCTTTGTAAGGTACTCCATAACGTAAAGCTTCAAAGTTTTGGAAACAAATATGCCAGTTACTAGACTGAAGAGTTACATTACATCTGTATACTGGTTTTGTGGTTTGAAGAACTTAACCTGACATTTTTATTTTTTTAAGAATAAACATTTTTAAGAATAAACATTCAGTATAGTATTATTCAGTCACAGAACATGAAGCATCCCACAGATGAACACACACTTTACACTTTGAGAAAATGATAGCACCTAAATGCAATTATTTCCCTAGAATAATCCAAAAGATAAGTAGATAAATAATAGGGGTTGAAATATAAATCAGTCTTCTGAATCACAGTCTTCTCTGTTGGACCAATACAACCCACTTCCTAAAAGGAATGCACAGGTTTCTTTTCGGCAAGTTACATTCTACCTTGAAATACACGGAAATGCTTTCCTCTCTAAAACATGACAGCAAAAAACAAACAGAAAGAAGTCTTTGGCTAATCAATATTATAGAGATTTTCTTGCACTATATAGTGAATTTTTACAGACATATGATGGGAACGTTTCCAAGGATAGATTTTGGTTTAGTTTTTGCATTTCTCTTAACAGGCTATGTGTTTTTTTCACCTTAGATTTCCTCCCTACACATACACACTAAAGGTCACCACAAAATGTTTTTATCTTGCTAATAGTCTATGGCTAGCAACCTGGCCCTTTTCTAGGTCTACCTTTTTCAAAGTAAGTGATCTCCAGCTTCTTGCTGCAAACCTTCCACTGAAGCATCCACTCATCTCTGAGCAGAGTTGCCTGTGTGATGATTCTCTTGTTTGCTTCAGGCAAAGTCAGCTGTGGTGGCCCAAACAATATCAACGGCTGTTGAAGTCACACAGCTAAATTCATCTGAAGTGAATGAGAGAGACTGAAGAAGCAGTTTTGCCACCAGACTTGTGGTACTAGCCTTATCAGAGACAATGATAATTGAGTTGCATGCATCAGACATCTCTTCCCACCAAAAAAGTTGGATCTGGAAAAAATCTCTGGCTGTATTCAAGTAGCACAAGTTAAGCACTATGACAAATTTATCTTTCAAACAAAGTAATTGCATTAACACAACACAACATTTTTGGAATTTCATTTAGAAATTTCCCTCAGTTGTTATTCACAGTTTTTGCTTAAGTGCTTATACTCCCTCAAGATTGCTCCAGGGTTTCAAAACAACAGATTATTGCTATGGTTTATAGAGTATCACACATTCTGGTTGTTCACCAATCTCCTTACCTGCCAGATTTGTTCTTCACTGAGTGAAGTGAGCCTATCACTTTTAAAAACCTCTCGAAGAAGACAGTATGGGAGTGCCAGAACTTCTTCAGGATGACTCTTCAACAGCTCAGAGAGATGTTTTACTAAGAATCCAATGACTGCATTCTCCAACAATGTGAGGTTGAAGAGATCCGCAAGCTTGTACAGGTCCAAGTAATTAAAACTATTTAATTCCTAAATGGATGAAGCAAACAAAATACATGTCACAAAAAAAAAAACCAAACACAAACCAGATAATATAAAAATCCCCAGGTCTCAGATAATGAAAAAAGGTTATTCTTTTGGAGCTGTGGAGAAGGAAGGCAAAATAACTCAAAATTAATTAACACAGCCTCATTCAAAATGTATATGTGTTACCAGTGCATATGCAAATACATATGATAGTACTAATTTATATTGCAACTTCTAAGGTTATATATGCATTAAGCATCTGTAAGAAATATGGGTTAGTACGTAACACAATAAACAAGCATGATTTACACTGTATATCAAGAGCTCACAGGAGCCAACAAGTGAATTTAAAAAATGTATTTTCTAACTACAATGGTTTGTTACAAAGCAATTGTTTGTTCATTATTTACTGTTTTGATTGAACTAGAGCACCTGTGTAGCACAACTTCTAGTTCTATGAAACCTCACAAAATACAAGATGCTGAGCTACATTTTATTACGTGTAAATTTTTCTTCAATGAACAAATAAACCCTTTTTTATTTCTTCAACAACTGGCACCAACCTACAGTGGATGTTGGCCTCCTACTCTTTCTTCCCCTCCTTCTAGCAGCTGAAGATCTGAAGAGACAAAAGCTACAGTTACTCAATCCAGGAAGTTTTTCTGACCCTCCTAACAGATGACCTATATTTACAGGCTAATGTTTTCAACTTGGCATCCCTCACAAGTTAGTATCTGGCCAATTAACTCTTGCTGTTCTAGACCACACTGTTCCCTTCAAGGGAGAGGCCAAGAATTCACCTGCATCTGAGAGGAGTAGGCAGGGCATCTGGGAAATAATCATGTTTACCCATTTTTTCTACTCTTGCTGAATGCTCACACGTCTCATCCTCTCTCCTCTGCAATCCTGGTTTTTCATCTTCCAATTTACCGCATTGCTCCCTATCAGCCGCCTTCTCCTTGACCAGCCCCATGTGTGAGAATGACAAGGAGCCTCGTCAGTCTCACTTTGCTGGTGAGTTAACACGGGGATTGGAGCAAGGAAGAGAAACAGACTAAATTAAGTCAATTTCACTTTCACTGCTCTGCTGGATGGAATGGCAGCACCAAATGAAACTGACAAGAAATCTTGTAAATGTCAAATGAGCTGCACGGCTGGCAGAGCAGAGCAACAGGGAAGATGGGAAAGTGCGAAGAGGGGATTTTTTGGAATGTTTTATGGACTACATCTTGAACGTGTGAATTGGGTGCCTGTCCCAATGACTGTGGAGCTGTTTATGCATATGCAATGGAGAGTGGAGAAAGAATTTTTTTTACCTGCTTGGAGGACTCAGTACTGGAGGAAATGGAATCAAATTCCTGTAAAGGTTCCTGCTTGTTACGTAATCTCCCAGTCCGCACAGTGCACCACCCCTAGAGGAGCTGTACACTAAAGATAAATCCTATTCATTATCTGCTTAAACTGCTGCATAGGAGTTTCACATGGTTTTCTTGGAAGAACAAAGAAAAGTTCTCTATGTTGTCAGAACAAGCACTAACAGCCATCATCCCAAAAGCCACAGATATTCTAGTGTCAGCTCCTCTTCACACTACCACAGAGGAGGGTAAGGATAAATCTGCAGTTGCAGAAAGAGAAAAGAATGAATTTTACATGAGAAGTATCTGGTCTGCATGCTTGCTTGGTGATTTAATATCTTCAGATCACAGACAGTACCTCACAACACCACTCCTGTGATGGCCATGCAATGGTGGCAACAACACAGAGGAGTCCAATCAAAGTAAACATCACAGTATTTGACAAGAACAACCATAGTTTATTGTCCTTGGTTTAGAAAACTATTTCATAGAAATTCCTGATTGAATTAATCCCAAATGTCAGAAAGAAATTTAGAAGAACTCCGTGTGTATTTATTGAGCTCTTCAGTGGTCAATGGCTATGTCTATGGAGGCTAAAAATAAAGAAAGAAATAATCAAGCACTGTGATCTGAGGATCAACAGTCCAACTAAAACACCTGCCCGATCAAACTCCACTAAGGGTCAGTGGAGAAGGAGAGGTAGCTTTTAGCAGCCTTCAGAAGAGGACAATGCTGGAAATAACGTAATAAAATCTTCCCTTAATAGAGAGAAACAGTAATGAGACATGCAAATGCAATCTACCCCTGAAAAATCTTCACATTTTCAGTGAAATCTGAATGACACTGATAAGCCTTCATATTTGGTTTGGATATTTTTCATGATACTCCAAACTCCCCTATCCCCTCAAATCAACAGCAATTTAAGTTGTTTTTATGAAAGCTGTCTTACAGTTAAAGAGGCCAAACATACTTATGGATGTATAAATAAAATCTCACCAGTTGTTTATTTACGATACTACATGTAATAACTTTTTTCAGATACTTATTTATATATGTGTGTTTATTTATTATTTGCGTTGTTTACCTACTTTTATCGCTAAGTTTCAGATGATTTTTGACGCTTGCTAACATACTTGTGTTAGTTACCTGTTGAACTTAGAGTTTACTGCCTGATGCTTGCATACTGCAAGTATGTTTTGTTAAAACTGGCCTTGGCCCAGAATAAGTAACTTTCATTTCTTGTTTTGTAATGTTAGAGTTGATCTACAGGTTTGCATTTTACAAACAGAGGCAAATAGTGCATTGGCTTTTACAAATAAAAATCAAGATTATACAGTACTGTACCTTACTGTCTCAGTTATGACTCTAGAAGGCAAAAATGTCACACTGAGATTGCTTCATGTATACCCCAGATCTTACAGTTTAGCTCCTTATAAGTGGTAAACTTCCAGAAATAGACTAATATGAAGTATGTAAGTTAGTTGCAAGAAAAATGCACCTTCTAGCTTTAAAAAACTCCCTCAGGAAGGATCAAAGCAATCACTGTCAACTCAGTCTGATTTGAAGAAATTTTCACACTAAACCCTTAATTGAATTAAAAACTTCAATAAATTATGAAATAGGTTACTAAATAGGAAATTTAGGTGTGGTCATGAGTAAGAGTACTGGCAGTCTCTGCTTTCCACAGATTTTATTATATTGTGTTAAAAGCGCAACTACAAAATTTTAAAGTAGTGCCCGACTTTCTTCTGCTACCATAAATGTTCTTTAAAAACATACAATACAAAACAGGTTAATGCAAATCATTGAAACTTTTAACCCCTTTTCCCAGAAACTTTAAAATTCATGCCACTTATCTTTTTTGAACTGAGGGATGAAATATTAACACAAGTAGAACAGTCACTAAGACCTGAAGAGAATTAGGGAAAGGTAGCAATCCTATCTCTTCTAGTATAAGGTATGTTACACTGCTGAAACACATTCAGACTAAGAAAATATGGATAAAATTATAGATACAGCACTTTAAATTGAAGTTGAAATAGTTCTGAAATTTCACAGTAAACTCAAACCAATTTAGTAAATTGGCCAAACTATTTATCAGTGTCTACTTCTAAAATAAGAAACTACCTATGATCCTATGCATCCTACTTACTGTACATCCCTCCAATGCAGTAAGGGAACCCATTGTTCCACACTACTGGTCTGATTCAGTAGTATCAGCCTTTAGATGACAAACCAATTTAACAACGAGCTGACATTTAAAAGCCTTATAAAAGAAAACATGTTTTACAAACAAACATAATCTGAAAGATGACAATATTAAGTATACAAAATAAATGATGTGACATTGTGCATATTTTAATTCAGAGGTGTATTTTAATATAGAGATATGATAAATTGTCAAACAGGAAAAATAGATATAAACATTGTGTTTAAATTACTTCCACATCCGTCTTTATTCGTTTGTACTTTAAAGAATAATTGCCTTGCACAAGCCACAGAAAAGGATGTAACAGATTGATAAATTAGAGTTAATCATAACCAAGTACACAGCAGACTACAATATACCTCTATTCCTCTGCTCTGTGTTATAAATAGCAGTAAAAGCACAAGGAGAACTAAGGGGAAAGAATGCATTTCTTTATGACCTTATTTGAAAGATAAACTCCTTGGGGAAATACAATTTATTCAGATTATCAAGACCCTGCTGTGCAAATCTACAGTCTGGGAGCACACTACGGAGATCAAACAATATTTACTTTATTCTGTTGGGTATAAAAGCTTTTAATGAATGCATAATTAAAACAGAAAAAGTATATACAGCTTTAGAATTCCACTGCCAAGCCAAGCCATTAATATCCAAAGTACTGTACCCAGTTGTAACTCCACCTGCTTCCTATTTAGATTACAACACTGTTATAAATCAAGGTATTAAATGACTAGCTCTGCTGCTGTAGCAGAGCAGAGTTGCATGGTGACACTATTTCCCCTTTTCCTAAAAGGGGTTCAGCCTCTTTAAAGCAAAGCAAAACAAAACAAAACAAAAACCCAAAAAATCCAAGTGTGAGGTCTCTGAGACAGGGACATAGCTGTTCAAAAATCCTTAAGCAGCACCTAGTACAACAGGGTACGTCCTCCAGGTTCTCCACTACATTAAATACTACGAACCAGCTGCATCATTCAGAAAGAACCTTGACAAAAACTGTAGCAAAGATGGACTCTAAATAGATAATGGGTAGTAGTAACAAAATGAAAAATAGTCATGAAAAAAAATTATCTCAAAACAAAAGGGATCAAAACAATTTTAAGAGAAAAGAAATCTAGTTCTGCTGGTTCTAGCTGTTCCTTTCTATATCAAATGTTTTAGTTCTGCAAAACTTCACACATTTGCCTAAGGACTATGAGATCATGCACACACTCAACAGGACAGCAACAGACAAACACTTCATAATAAGCATAAGCACAAAATTATGTTTTAGATCTTATTTGAAATTTGCCTCCATTAAACACCAGTCATCCAGTTGAGCCATGAAAGGTATTTTGCTGAAGCCTGGTCACAGTGGAACAGCTGGGTCAGAATTTTTCAATGTCTAAAACTAATTACATTTATTATGAAATAAGTGCAGACTGCAGATGTGTTTATAGGCAAAATAAAGGACGGCTTTCTAAGTGACTCATTTTATACAATAGATTTTTCTGGCTGATCACTGCTTTCTCAACACTCTGTAATTCTTGCTTTTGTTTTATCCTTTGAGCATGAAAAGTTGATTTGCATCTTTGCTGCTATTTCAAACTAGGTCTAGAGCTAAGTAAAAGACCAACAATATCAAAACATTTCAGCCCTATTATTTTCCCTCTACCCTATGAGAATTCATTTACCTTTTCACTTACTGTTTCTCTACATCTGCTTAGTTTTCAGGTTTAATCCTGCTGGCTGGTGCTAGTGAGAATCATCTCCTGAAGGCAGACAGGAGGCCTGTGAGCTTCACAAGCACAGGCGAAAGACATGACATTCTCAGATTACTCATGTGATGACATAAATGTGTGGTCTTCAAAAAAAAGAAAGTGAAACGTAAAACTAAAAAAAGGCAAACATTTTCTAGAAACCCAGCCAGATTGATTTATGTTATTAAATAGCACAAATATCTTCAACAGGCAATCCAATTAAATATTTTAGGTGACCCTGATTATATACATCTATTATATACAAAATTATGTGTATCATGGAAAGAAATAAAATAATGAAACATTAAGACTACACAGCTAAGTGTAGTTTCATGGTACCAGTGGAACAACCACAGATAAGGTTCTGCAGAGGTTTCAATAGCTGCTTTCCTTTGGTTAATAGAAACTGCTATAGGAATTAAAAAATTTTTTCAACTGTCCCTGGCAGAGAAACTCCCCAAATGAAAAGCTTCACATCTTGCCAGCTACTCCTGGCAAGATAACTGTAGCATCCAGTACTATTTAACAAAGAAAAATACAGGGATGAAGGAACATGGAAACCTAACCCTTCAGCTGGCACTTCTATACCATTTCAAACCATAGAAACACAAAGATTGAGATTTATCAATGTTTACCATTTTTGCCAATTATGGGATATTGCCTTTTCTTCAAATACGTTGAGGAATAACATAGCCCATACACATTCATATATTCTTTACTCCCACAGAAATCACAGAATATTGGTACATAGTCTCTACAGATCTTCTATTATTTTATATTTTTGCTAACTCTTCAGAGTTAGTACAGTGCATGAACCAAGCTGAAAACTAGTTGGCTAATCCATCAACAACCAGTAATTTTTTACGGTAAATGTTCTCTTTTTTTTTGTTTTTGTTGCTAATATTGACAAATCCAGAAAGAGCAAGTGTTGTTGTTTAGAAACCCAAAGCTCACAGGAGTAGCAGCTAAAATAAATAATTACAAACAAGAAGAAGAATAAAGAAAAATAGGACTGTACAATGCTATCACTTCCTTATTTCCTCTTTTTCTTTTTTTTTTTTTTTTTACCAGGTTCCAATAACGGTTTAAGGCCATGAAAATACAGAAGTAATAACAGTTTAAGGTCATGAGAATACAGGAGTGGAAGTCTATTCCTCTACTATACCACAAACTCATCAAAACGGCTTCAGCATAAATTAAGAAAGATCCATCTTGTTCCCAACTAGTATTACAAGAAGGCTCAACTGATTTAGAGACTCCATTTCCAAATTTCCAGCCTAATTTACTCAGACAGTTTGTATGCATTTCTTTCTGTGTCAACATTATCTTTTAGATTTAACAGCACTATGTCTCTCTCCCTGCTCCTCACTCCCTCAGTATTTACTCCCTTGATATATTTACAGAAAGCAGTCATATTCCTCCTCAGCCCTCATTTTGCTAGACTAAACAAGCCAAGCTCTTCTAATCCCCTCACTTAAAACAGGCCTTCCTGATCATCTTAGCTGACCTTTTCTACACTGCTCACAGTTTGATTTCATTTATTCTTCTGCATGGACAAACTCTTCCCAGTACTCCCAGGCTGCCCCAGGAAGTGGTGGAGTCACCCTCTCTGTAAGGGTTCAAGAAACAACTGGACACGGCCCTTAGTACTACAGTTTAGTTGACATAGTGGTGTTTGATCAAAGGTTGGACTCGATGTTGGAGATCTTTTCCAGCCTTAACGATTTATGATTCTATTCTGTGAAAAATAGGCAAGTAAATCTTCCTAAATATACTGAAAACCAAAGTAAGTTTGAAATCAGTATTAAGTAATAAAACTTTTAGACATGGGAAAAATACAAATAGAAAAATTATTTCTAATTCACAGTATGTTAAACTGCAATTTTTATTCTTAATTCACATCTCCATTACCAGCATGGAGGAGAGAGGGAGAGTGAAAAAAAAAAATTAAAAATCAACATTACTGATATATCTGTTAATAGAGATACTAGTAGTATTAATAGAGGTTAGTAGAGGTATTAGTGTACCTAACAGTTTCCCTTTCCCATGCCTTTTTTTAAATTACTTTCTATTTTGCCAGCATTTAATACATCAAGCGGAAGTTTTCCAGCTTCAAGACGAATCACTTTAAATCTCTTGAAAACATCTCTAAAAGCGTATTATACACTATTAAGAATGAGCCTGACAGGAAAAGACCATTGCTCTTCCATATTAAAAATATTCAGAATGGAAATAGATCATAGGAGTTGCCATTACTGTGAACAGCTTCCACTGACACGTCTCATCAAGCCTCTAGAAAAATAATCTGGATATGCTTAGTAATGACTTGTTTGAATTTTTCAGTCTAAAATCTCATCACATTTTAGCTGCACCACCCATAGTCTATTATCCAGCTAAGCAAAATTATGTCTGTGTTATTGTTCACTGTAGGCCTAATCAAAAGGACAAAACCTGAAAAGTCTGTTTGTCTTGTGCTGCTTGGGATCCACTTTGGAGGCCCATCAGATCAGAAAAAGACACTGTCACTTTCAGATGCAGAAACATGAAAAACCTCCAGACCAAAGAACAGGAGAGCAGAACCAGAGAAGAATCCCAGACATTACAAGAGGCAAACGGTACTGGAAAACAGCAGGAGAAATAGAATCACAATTCAGAGAAGATATGGCTTCTCAAGGAGGCTGTGTGATACTTCCTCCAACTGCTCTGCATATATGTAAGTAAAAAAATGATGAACTGATAAAAAAACATTATAGTCACTAACTTAAAAAAGAAACACAACACTCATGACTCAAGACATTATGCTAAAAAAAGAACAGGGAGCATATTCAAAAATTATCAATATACTAATGTTAACTCTCTAGGAATAAATAAGAACAAGGATGTTCATGTGCAAAGAATATATAATATGATTTAAACAATGGTTTCATAACCTTTAGTGGCATTTTATTTGTGGAACATTTCATTGAAATATATATGTGCTCTGTATTAAGCCCAGCATGGGGCCACTTTTCTTCTAAACCTGTTTCAGGCAGCAGCCTGTCACCAAATGCTTTAGAATTACGAAGTTAATAGACGCATCTGAAAATTAAGAATTGGAAAAGGGTAACTGTAGTGATTTGGACATCTAATAATATCAGAGAACTGAACAAATTGTCTAAAATATGTGGAATAACAGGTTATTTAACACAGACAAATTCAAGTCTCAGAAATATTTGCAAAACAACCCAAAGCAACAAAACTTCCTTAGAATTTTAAGGTAGTATGCTTCTCCATCTACAGAAAGGATGAATCAAGTGCAGGATAACTCAATAATGAGTATAACTTTGACAGATAGAGAAGAAATGGTCACAATTTGAAATCAGTACTTCCTAATGCATTATAAGAATCCCATCACCCAAGCTATCTGTTAACATTCGACTTGTATGAAAGGATTAAGGCACCAGGGGTACTTTTTCTTTTTCAAACCTCAGAAGAACTCAGTTTTCCACATTTACAAGAAATATTAACAGCATAAAATGGGACAAGCTTAACATAAGGAGAATTAGAGAAATTTTTGCATTGTAATATTTCATAAATTCATATATATGTCATGTGTATATATATAATTTTAATAGGATACATCTCAGGCAGATCAAAGATTTGTCCAATGACAACTTTGTTCAATCTTAAAATGAAGTTGATAACAGTACCTTATAAAGCAGTGTAACTTTTTCCAACAAAGTCCTCAAGGAATCAATCTTGGTCCAATACTGTTAACAGTTTAATTGAAGTAAAGAATGGTAAGATTTGTCTGCAGAGTTTGCAGAAGACTCTGCAAGGACAGCGTGAGTATCATCAGGCTTTCCTGGTTAAAAAAAAAATTTTAAAAAATAAAAAAAAAAAAAAAAAGTGTGGGTATATCTATGTCTATCTGGGAACCAGTAACATCACATAGAAAATATACCAGGCTCTATTTGGAACAACACTGACAAGCCATCAGGAGGCATTAAGAAGCTGTCATAAATAGCAACATCAGTTCTCAGAACAGTGCTACGGGAAAAAAATAAAGCTCATGTCATAAAATGCACACCCAGTACTGCCCAATAAAAGAAATAAACCCTCTCACTGCTTTAACATTACATTTTTAAACTACTCTTCAACTATTGGTCCTAGTTTTGAAGTCCAAACTTTAAGAATATGAAAACACCATAGGTCAGAAAACCAGCCTTGCAAGACTTAAGGTGCTCAACCTAGTTTTTAAAAGAAAGACTCCTGGAGGATTTGATCTTGAGCAAAGATACTTATAAAATGGAGAGAATATATGAAAGCAAAAAAAAGCTCTGACTAATTTTTCAGAAAACAGCTTCTGGCACATGAATGCAGGATCAGTTACCCTGGACAAGGAAAGTGCAGGACTGTTGCATTGCCTTCGTGGGATTACGAACATTTTGCAGCTCTGCATTAAAAAAGAATGACTGCAATATAAGCAGGTTTTTTGGCAACTGTCTGTAAAGGTAAAGAAGGAAATATTTATGCAATTTGACCTCTGGGGTTATAATGGTTTCTCATTCCTCTCAAAAGCAAGAGACTTGTTGCAGCTGCAGGAAGATATGAGGGTACTCAGCAGTCAAAGGAACCTGACTGTAAGCATGTGAATGATAAAAAGGCAACATTGCCATTTTATTTGGAAAACTGTTATTTGTTCAGGTATCTCTATGCTCCTTCAATATCTGACCTCAGCTCAAAAATCACTAAGAATTGGAGCTTTTTTGCTCATAGCACTAAACCAAGTCAAATTCTCATTTTACAGAGGGAAAAAAGGAGGAGCAGAAGAATAATTTTAAAGATTTTGCATGATGTAGAATATACAAAGAACAGAACCTCAAATACCTGGAACCCACTCCAGTGCTTTAGTATTTAGATAATTCCTATCTTCACCAAATTTAACAGAATTTAAAGTTATGTATAGAGTTCAACATATCAGCAAAATGTCTGCAATGTGTTTTGTATAGGTATTATATCCCAGTAAAATTAAACTCTCTACAACACTCTTGCTACTTGTTTTACTCCTTTTCAAGAAGTTATTTAAACTGTTCGAGTTTTGGTCCAGGGCTCAATGGTCCTGTATGAGTCCAGAACTGGACAAGGAACACATGCAAATTAAGACTCACAGTAGTATCTAGGGTAGTCAAATAATTTCAAGTGTTTAATTACAGTAAACTTTCAATAGCAGTCTCAGAGGTCCTGGACATCACCATTGCATATATACACTTCCTACATACTTCAGTTCCCCATGAAGATGGCAGTGCTGCAAATATGAATAAAAATACTGAGAGGCAGGTAAAACCAAAATACAAACACATATAAAAGCTGATTTGGGGCATGGTATATGACAATAGGCCTGTCCCTCTAGCATTTTTCATGTCCTCAACATGCCATGTCAAGTCAGTTGGAATTCCAATCCCAGTGAGCATCGGGGACTGAACATGCCTAAGGTTACTACAACACTTTCCCCATATAATCAATCAGGTGTGCTGAGATGATATGGAAATTCAACGGCCTTTACATATCCAATTAGAATAGATACTGCTTACAATAAAGAAGGATAAAACAATGAAACAGAATTTAGAAAAAAACTTCATTGTATAACTTTGAAAACTTTCATAACAAAGGTCAAAGCATTTACAAGACAAGTCCAGCCAATATATCACTATCCCTCTAATCCAGAGGACACAACATCTCCCATAAAAACATACTGTTGAAAGAATTCCACATGTTACCAGCTTAGGTCCTACTGAACTGTAAATGAAAGTCCTGGTTTAAGATCCAATGCTGCCTATACAGCTAGACATGTTCTGTGGTAGAAATCACAAATTCTGTAAAACTGTTTAAACAGATGGGAAATGTAGCAACAACCTCCTCCAAATTAATAAACAGATGTTTTGAATATATTACACAAGAAAACGGGTGAATGAAGTCCATGTTTTTCATGTTTGAAATAACACACTTGCAGGACATTATTGATGGTTAATAAAGTTGTTGATACCACTAATCTTTAGGCTTGGATCTTCAATTTTTCAAATTAGTGAGATGAATGAGGACAATTTATAACTTTCAAAGCTCTGATTACATATTGGCTGAAGATTCAGTAAGTCATTACAACATGTATACATTTATATTCATTCTGAGTTCAAGGGCTATTCAATACCCCGAAAGGGATAAAGAAAGGGAGTCTTTGTTGTAAATAGAGTTACTCTACATCACCATTCTGAAGCAAAATACTGGTTCCCTGGCAAATTCTACTCATGCAGTTCTGCAAACAAAATACCACAAACTATGGAACGTGCTACAATTCTGTTTCATTTACTGCTGCTAAGAGATCTATTGGAAAACTTCAACAGACTGACACAGACCTTGTTTCTTTGTGCTTCCCTACAAACACAAATGTAAGCAAAAAAAGCTTCTCTATTAAGCACTGAAATAATACTTAACAGTAGTCAAAACTAGATGATAATTTGGAGTATTTCCCCTTCTGAAACTACTTACATATGACTTGGGCTTAGGTCATTTTCATTACAAATCTTTCTTCTTAACTAGCACGACACTAGTTGAGCATGCTGTGAGCAGTTCAGACAGATTGATCAAACAGTAATGATTAAGTCATCCGAAAAATGTAACATATAATGGGGGGGGGAGGGGCAGAGAATCAACTGCCAACAAACCTAGGTTTGTATCAAGTTCAGATTACTTTTGCCTTTAAGGAGTGATGGCCTAAAAAAAGACTAAAATGTAAATACTGCATAATTGAAAAATGTATCAACTTGGATCCTGATGACTTCAGTCCATCTTCACCATTATATAAACAAGGTTTTGAAAGTCTCTTCTATTACACTGACTGAAAAATTAAACTAAAATTTACAAGGTCTTTTAATATCTTTGAAAGATGGAGCAGATTGAGTCATACACTGTTTTCCATAGTTTAATATTTCAGGTGCTAAATTGCCTTTGAAATTCCATCAATTAATACTCCTTTTCACTAATTTTCTTAAAAAAGACTCTGCTACTGCATCTAGAACTTGAAATTGACCCCTGTGAATATAATACAAGTATATTAAAAAACAGAAATTAGGGAGGAGGTAAAAGATACTTAGTTCATAATGAAGAATTAGGAAAAAAACCAGTCCTATTTTGGCTAAGCCACTACAGAGGAAAGAAAAGATGGACAATTAACTCTCTACCACAGTGGTACTTCTGAGATAAAATCAGATTGTAACTCACTTCAAGCCCAACGTTCTCTTCAGGTTCATAGGTTACAAATGATTTATAGTCACTATTTTGTACTTAGCATTCTGGCTTTTCCCATATTGTAAATACTTTTAACCAAAGTATTTTCACGTTTCAGAAATACCTTTGCTAAAATGGCTTAATACAATGCAAAGTGCTTTAGATCAAAGCAAATTTAGGTAACATTTCCCTCTACTTCTTTACAGGAAGTAAAAAGACCCCTCTCTATGTCTGGTGCCTATATTCCTGTTCTTCCACATTAGAGATGTAAGTCTCCTCTTTCAGGTCACGTCTTCCACATAAAAGTGCTAAACTAATGCCGCTTAATGACAAATTAATGTCCATGAATAAAAAATACACCTCTAATAGCATAGAGTAATTTGCCATTACAATATCATCATTGGACATGCCCCTGGTTTAATACGATGTATTTAATTCATAACTTAATGAGTGATATATAAAAAGAGAGAGATGAACCCTGCAATTACATTTATGTGAGTCTGTCACCTTATTTGTAAAACCTTAGAGTCATTTACATTCAAATTAGAACAAATGAGTGATTTCACAAAGTACGGTGATAAATGACCATTGCTGCACAAGACAGAACTGTATTTCCTGTGAAAACATTAACAGTTTCCTATTATTTGTTAAAAATTACAATGCATATTGCCCAGTGTTGTGTGAATAATGACTTTTTTACTGATTAGGTCAGAAGACTAATATGGAGTAAAAATAAATAATTTTGCTTTTCAGTTTTTCTGATTTTAGCTTGAATTTCTCTGCTCAAACTGTTACGGACTCACACTGCCACCTGCTGCCCAGGCCCGGGGAGGAAGGGCCCTGACTGCCTCATTTCAAGTCCAGTTCAGCCATTCTGCCTTCTGGGTGTCATCTCTTGCAATCAACAAAATTTTCCTTCCAGATTCCTAACTGGGCAAGTTGCTGAGAACACTAGCAGATAAGGATAGCTGCACTACCCAATTACAAATGCTTCAGTTTTTGGGGTTCATGCATTCAAACTGCCTCAATTTATAAGGAGAATTTAATGATAAATATACTGGGGACCAGGAAGGACAGGGAGAACATAAAACATTATTATTGACCAGATGGTAATAAAACCAAAGAAGAATTTTGTACACTAAGCATTCCGGGATTCATCAGCCCCTGTTTACGGCTTTATAAAAGTACTGGAAAGACTCCAGAAGGAGAAACCTTTCAGGGACCGATGGACAGAAAGGTCATCTAAAGAGGCCACAGTGGCTAGAATGAGAGCATGAGAAGGGCAGGGAGGGAAACTGTGAAGCAGTACAGTTTCTTTGTTCCTATTTAAAACACAAACTAAAGCTGCTCTCCCTTCCTGACAGAATCTGCAAAGAGATGGCAGATCCAGCAGTAACAGCTTCTTCCCAACTTGTGACCTCTCCTGTAACTTTGCTGCAGAGGACCGGCAATGTGTATCCATACAACTACCTAGACAGCTTGGGAGCTTTAATCTTGCCAGCAATAGTTAACCTAGCATCATTTTTTTACACATCCATCATCAGTTTCAATTCCCATTGCATATAAATAGCAGTAAGTGGATTACAGTAAGAATGAGATTCAAAGTGACTGGGTATTGTCATTTTGGTATATTTTCACCTTCCTTACTGACACCAACTGAAAAACGGAGAAAAACACCATCATTTTTTTCTTGAGTCCCATTCTAAGTTGGAATCCTCACTAGTGCATTCACATTTCATATACATAGATATGTATCTGTGTATTGCATCTGTATATTAAAGAGAGAGCAGAATAAAATTCCCAAAGTTATTTTTGAGCTTTGTACAAGAACTTTTCTAACGACTGTCAATAGCTCAATGACAACAGCTGACAAAGCTTGCTCCTTCAAAAAATAGCAGGCTAGCACAGCAACAACTGGTTGCATAATGCTTAAAACCAGAAAAATGCAAGACAACATTATTTTTGTCTAGTTTGTATTCTTAGCATGGGAAGGTCACTTCAGCACAGGATAAAGTTGGTAGACTGAAGTTTCATGGTGGTGACTAAATCTGAGGGATTGAGGGGACTGCAGAGTATGCATGCATGTACTTAGATTAAAAACTCAGTGTTAGTTAAAAAAAGGCAAGCCTTGGTTGCTAGATGACCTTTAGATTTTCTTTCCAGCAGTTTAATTTGCTCTATATGAAAAACCCAGCAGCTAAAATCCCAACTGATCTGGGGCTTCTAGCAATACAAAGGTGATGCTCTCAATCTCTGGTGTACAAATTAATTCATCTCTGAAGGGTTGTATCTTAGTGAAAACTGGGATTGTCACTGGCACCATTCCAAATGGAGAAGTTGGGTTTAAGAAAAATAAACAGCTTTGAAGCTCTGGCCTCACCACATATATAAACTGTGCACACTTCTTTTAATTCCATGTGCAAATTCATTTGTATCTTCTTCCTTTTAAAAACAGTAACATATTTCAATCTACAACATATTCAAATATTTTAAAATTGGAAGAAGAAAAGATTCAGATCATTAGGCATTTGTACACATGAAAAATATTTCTTTTATAAGCTTAATTTGACCATTACAGTAGAAGGTTAAAAATCAAATGCCCCTACCCAAGACAATTTGCCTGCTTCAATTATTACCAAGAATTATTCTAAGAGGTCTTATTTTATCATTTACAAGTTGTTTAATCTTATTTTTGTATTCCAGGCTTGATCCTGCTCACTGTCTGCTTTTGTATACAACAATCCAGTGTAGTACAACACAGAGGCAGTTCCAAGAAAATTCCAGTTGACTGCTGTTGTACAGTGCTGTGTTCAGGCTTAATCATTCACCTAAAACATTTTTTTCTTGTTAGCTTAAGTCACCTCTCTTTAAATATGGTATGACTGACATCAGTAGTAAGCAAGTAGATATACCTGTAGAAGAGTTCTATTTACTGTAATGAAGTCTCTAAAAGGTACATTTACCACTTAGCACGGAACCTAATGCACTTAAAACAAATGTTTTAATGTTTAGACTTTCGAGTTCATGTGACACAAAAATATTTATGATCCCAAGAACAATTTTTACAAGCAAAGTAACTTTAATGGCAATCAGGATCATCACTGCTCATGTCTACTATACTGCTGCTTCTAGGTACTGTGAAATAAAGAAATAATTTCCAGCATTGAGGACAAGGATAGTCACTTTTAATAAGGCTGTATTTAAACTATGCAACGGTCCAACCAATCAAAATAACACAAATGATATCTGAGACTCTGTCCAATATGTAAACTTCATTTGTTCTTCACCCAAAGTGCCTGATCTGGCAGCAGAAAACTAAAGGGACAAATGCTATTTAACAGTCATGCCATGTCCTGCCTCTGAGAAACGAGTGGTTTGCTTTGGACTGTTCTGCAACTTCTAAACGCTTCACTCACAACTGTTACCCTCATACTTTGAATGTAACTCAGGATGTACCTAGAACTCCACTGAAAAAAATAATACTGACTTTAGAATATACAGAAAAATCACTTAGCTTTAAGATTTCAAATACTGACAGTCCAATATCCCAGACCCTTGAATACCAATGGAAATCAACCTCTGGTTTAAAAACCAATTACTACCCACACAATACTGAGTTGATGTTGATCAGTAGAAGGAAATTCCATTAAAAACTTACATTCTCAATAGCATTCTCTCCTTTTTAAGACTCTTTGATTATTGAAATAATTTGCAGTTTGTGGCTCTCTGGTACTGAATACACAAACAGTTGAGGAAAAAGACAAAACTTCTTAGATCTACAACCAGTTATATAACTCAGACTTACTTATGAAACAAACATTTTTATGTTCTGAATAAATGTTTTAACACATTTATTCTCTTGTGTAAGAATAAAGTTGTCATGTATCCTTCAGAAAAACATTCACAAGCTTTAAAGTGCAAAATAGGTCATCACAAACACACTACCTAATACCACGATCTCTACAGCTCTATTTTAAAAGTTCATTCTCAGATGTCCACAAAATTTAATGCCTTTAACTTGCTTTCTTTTGCTTTCTCCAATGCCATCTGACAGATATGGCCCACTTTTAAAAGTGAAAGATATTCAGATAACTCATTCCCTTTATATTTCAAAGTTTGCCTATTGGCTGCAGCTCTCTGCATTAGCCTTCTTTGAAAAACCTCAGCCAAAACTGACAGTCAATCCAAGCTGGAGGAGGAACTTAGGAAATCAGAATCTTAGAGAACTGAATGTGCAAGCTGCAAGCAAAGGCTGTGTGCGTGATCACAGACCTTAGTGCCACTGAAGGTACACAAAGTTCAAGTCTTTAGCTCTCCCACACCTCTGTAGCAGCAACACAGCTAAGAAAAATCACATTGCCTTACCGTTTGTTCAGTCTGAGACAGATGTGTGAGCTTACAAGCCTTGTTTCAATGTTTAATGTACCTGAGAATTATGCAGATGACATGAGAGATTCATGAATATGTATGTATCTCAAATAAAATACATCAGCATGCTTCAAAAGAGTCCCCCTCTACAAACAAAACTAAAAACAAAACCCCTAAGCAGCAGAGGTTGTGGAATAATCATAATTCAAGATATGACAATGCTGATATGGGGGGAGAAGTCTGCACAACACAAAGTAGGAATTAAGAACTAACATAAGGAACACTTGGGCATTTCTCTTGTTTGCAAATAGAGAAAATATGATTTACCACTGTTTTAAAATAAAAACTAGTAAATTATCAGTCTAAAATGAGCATGAGTTTTCAAATGAGAATATTGAATCAACATTAGATGCTACAGAACATCTGATCATGAGAAGCTTATAGATGACAAAATGCATTTAAATAGGCTAGTAGTGTTGTAAGAAACCTCCATTTCACTACCTAATTGAGGATGGGGGAAAAGAATGTTCCTTTCCTTTTTCCTGTCTTTCTTTTGATTGAGAATTCTTTTGAAAATTGCCATAAATGCAATTTAAACAATTTTACAGAAATATTTTTGAGATTCATCAACAAATTAAAGCCCTCTAAGGTGTTTATTCTATAAGAAAAAGGATCTGTCTTACAGTCAAAATAACATTTTGTTTATTCTGAGACAACAGAGAGGAAATTCCTTAAAGACCAGTGAATACAAAAGTCAGTGCTGGCTGGAAATTAATCTGTCTCCAGTGCACTACAAATAATTTTTGACATTTAGACACTCCAGCAATCATCTCAGATGAATCATATCAGTGCAGTCTTCTTTGGAACCTCACAGACTACCAACAGTGCCTTGAAACAGATACATGTACGGGTAATGCCAATTGCACTGGTAGCAAAAAACCCCCTCCTTATTGAAATGCATGGAATTATTACAGGTCTCAGATAAAAGTATCAAGTAGAGACGAAACTGTTCAAGACAGTTCCAATAAACTGACAAGCTGGAACATCTAGAAAAGAGCTGGAACAAGTGCTAACAATAAGAGCAGCACTCATACAGGAAAAGCTTGGTCTAATCAAAACAGTTAAAGATAATCCTCAGAAGTTAAAACTCTGTGTCATCATTACACCACAGTAAATGACAGCTAGATCCCACACCCTGTATTTCCTGAATTTAGGCTAAACTAAGCTAACTTAATGATATCTGAACAACTCAAAACAGCATGAAAGTAATTCACTAGCACCATAAATGAAGAACTCTGGTGCACTCAATGATCAGAAAGAAGAGAAAGGATAAGCACTATACCCTTTCCAGCATCTGTATCACAGCACGTGGTGGTAAGACCCCAGTGACCAACTGCAGCAAGGATAAGTGGCTTTAAGGAAGCCTAACTACTCTGATTTTCTTTGCAGATAGTGCTAAAATAAGGTAAGAGGTATTTTTTAAAGTCACACAATAATATGCAGAACATAAACAGGTATTTGATGTAATTAGCTTGGATCCTGAAAAGTATCACAGTCTTAATGTGCTTGTTTGACCTGTGTTAAAAACACTTAAAGCAACTACTCAAGGCTGATTACTTCCATGTACTGCAACTCTACAGAACAAACAAGACAGGTAAATTCTTACTGTGACATATTCAGACTGCAAAATTGTCTACACATACACCTTGTTGCAGTGAACTTGGTAAAAAAAATACTGCAAAAAAGAGTAAAGTACAGCCTAAATCCCTTCATTATATAAGCAACAGACACCCCACAGATGTGCATGCAGATTCAAAACCTTTACAATGAGGTCCTGATTCAAAAATAGTATCTAGAACTAGCACCGCTCTCTGTTTTCCATTCCAACACCTATTCTCCTCTTCTTCTCCTACTCTTCATCCACTGCCTTATTCCCTACCTCCACTACTGGAAGTATGGACACCGGGTCTCACTTTCCCTTAATTTTCACAACAGTGTAGCTCCGGTTATTCTACCCTGGCATACTACTCAGAGTGCAAGTGTTTTTGCACATCTTTCACACATCCTACAGCAAGTGCAGACCACAGAGTTGTGGTTTCTGTGATTCATGAAAGGCATGGTTTTCTTCTAAGTTGTGGAAAGAGAAAAAAACATGCATACAAAGACATAAGAGCAACAGGAAAAGCATTAGCAGGAGAAGAATTAAAACACCTCTGATTCTTTTGCAAGTTACCATTCTATGGTTGGACTTCATCTAAAGGCCTTCTTCAACCTAAAGAATTCTATGACAATCATCTCCTGAGAATTTTTATTGGTCTGTTATTTACAGAGTAATTTGGAAGCAATGTTTACTCACTCCAGAGTGGGGTTTTTTGGGCTGGGGGCTGGTGTGATTTTGGGGTTGATTTTTTTTTAAAATTCCTTAGCATCTATTCCTAAATAAATGACTGTGGCTTGCACATCAAGGAGATTCAAAGCACAGCTAACTCTGTAGTTGTCTATCTTTTCCGTGCAATGGCCTTGGGATTAAAGCCTCAGGTGTTGAGGGAAGAGCTACAAATACCAGATAGGTACATTACATATGCACCTATTACATAGCTAATAAAAAAAGTTAGCACAAGGATTTATGCTGAGCATTTACCTGCTCTTTTCCCACAGTCCTCTCACGTCCCTACCTAACAAGCACAACTATACTCCACTTCTTCCCTACTCTTTAATATTTCCTGTAGCTTGTTTGCTGCAATAGTCTCTTTGGTTCAATTTCTGACAAAGAGCCACATAAGCAGCAGAGACATACTCACACTGACTAGTTTGTTTGGGGAGCATCAAATACATTGTAAGATTACCAGTGTTAGATTTATATCTTCTTTCTCATTACAGTAACCCCTTCCCATGCCTGCCTGACAACTAGTAGGTCAAATAGTTTTGTGGTTTATTTGGTATTTCACAGTTATTTCTCAAACCAGCAATCTTTCCCATTACAATCCATGTCTACTTTCTCAGAAAAATTAAATTCCTCCTTGCATTCCTGAAAAAAATAAAAAATTATAGCAATTTCAGCACTCTACCAGCTCCTTTAACTTTCTAATCAATTTATAATGCACAAATTAATACCACCTTATTATCTGAACATACATTTTGAAGGATTTCCTATGGCTAACACTCAAAGAACAGAATCCTTCTCTGTAAGACACAGAGCCTTCAAGTACATCCTGAAGTTCTTAACATGAGATCCTGCATGCCCCTGGTACTCAGTAGCTCAGCGTGCTGCCAAGCACACTCCGACTGTTCAAAGGCAGTTACGCTGTTGGAAGGCAAGTGCATGCTAAGAGCACTGTGCTGATGTGCATTTCCATGCCCAAGTGTTGCCCACATCCTCTTTCAGAAAGAGTACTGAAAAGTTACCAAGAAAATGAAACAGTTCTGCTATTGCCATTTTATTTTTATAAGGCTTTTCACAGATACATGTCAAAGCTGTGTTCTTGCTATCATCATAAGCCATTCCCTATACAAGCCAAGCAAAAAAGTTTACTGCAACTCAAATGTTTTGAGTACTGGTATTATGGGCATAATGCCAGTTGAGAATAAGGTGTCAGTATAACAAGCCCTATGCCTTCAGTGAGAAGTAGTAGTGACCTGGAATACACATCAATATTCTGTTGCGAACACTTACACACTGGAATTCTGCACAATACTCATCATCCCAATAGAGAAATATTTTAACATTTGGTAAACTGAGGTAGAAGAAAGCAAATTCTCTGGTAGAAGAGGGATACAGACTCCCACGTGCCAATATTAATCAGTAGACCATCCTTGTTTTCAGGAATGAAATGGACAAAATGGATGGAGGGATAAAGCATCTACCACAAACTGAAACCCAAATTATACTCAAAATTATCCTGAAATCCAGTTTTAGCCATTTAGATTACATCAGCTATTGTACTAATAGTCTCCCTACTGAAATTAGGCTTGAAACAAAAGTGTACCAAACAGAAACAGCTGATCAGCCCAAAAAGCCTCACCTCAATGAGATAGTGAGAACATAAACTGAGAAGCTCCAGCAGCTGCAAATGACTCCCAGCTGCTAGGACGTCCTGTATTACCCCTGGTTCCAAGAGGATCTGTAAAGAAGAAAATGGAAGGTTTGTCATCTTGAAGATGTATTCAAAGTACTTGCAGAAAATACTCAAGGTTTTTGTTATTTCATATATTTGAGTTAACATAAAGAACAGAAAGAATACAATTACACATACAGAGAAGTCTTTGCAGAATGGGGAGTTTCTAAAGTTCATCTGAATTTCCCAAAGGATTTTTAAACTTTTTTTGTTTCTTCCTTCAGAGAGTCCATAAGTCACATTACCCCCTGTCCTGGTTTTGAAAGACAGGTGTCTGCTGAGAGAGGTTGAACCCTCCCTTAGGACAGAGAATGTGATTTCCCCTCCCTCCAAATTATTTAATTTTGAAATCAAGGGCTTTCAGGCAAAGATATGGGAAAAGGAATTACAGTTCTTTACTAGTATTTATAAGCAAGCATTAACAATAATAACAACCATAAACAGAACCAGAAACCAATAGCAGATGACTGCCCCGTGCGGTGTAATCACGGTCGAAAAACAACAGGGGGCGCTGTTGAGCTCCCCGCCGGGCAGGGCAGGTGCGATGGCTCCCGAGCGGCTGCAGGTGGCGCTGTGGCGCAGGGTCAGGTCAGCCTCAGGCAGCTGGTAATGGCGGACAGGCTGGAGAGCAGCCAGGCAGCTCAGAGCGGCAAAAAACAGGGCGGCAGGGGCAGGAGCTGGCTCTCTCCCGGGTAGCTGGCGAGGTAGCAAGGATTTCTGCAGTCACAGCAGACACTGTGGTCCCGTGAGGCAGAGGGGGGCAGGCGGCAAAGGCAGCCGGACTCTCTCGGCAACTGCTGCCTGAAAACGCAGCCCGGGGAAATGTGCACTTCCCAGTGGCAGAAGGGTTGAATCAAAGCTCACCCAGCCAGGAGAAGAAAAGCAGGGCACAGTTGGATTTCCTCTGGTCGCAGCCAAAAGCAAAAGAGCAGCCTCTTCTCTCCCTTGCCCGAGGAGAGAGTGAGTGTCTATTCCAACAGCCAGCTCTTCCCTTACCTGCCCCCGCCCAAGCACACCTTTTGTCTCGCACAAAAAGTTGATGGCCCTAATCATCCGGCTATTTGTTACTTAGTAACAGTGATGGAGAAAAAATTCCAAGGCATCCCCCAACCTCTGACACCCCCTAAATCCTTTGAAATTAAATGTGTGCTGTTTATTTAAGGAGACTTTTCAAAATAACAGAACCTCCTTTTGTTATTTGTATACTTAGATGCTTCTATGTCGCATACTTCTATATATACACTGACGAATCAAGCCAACAAAATTGACTCAGAAGTCTCCATTATTAACATTATTCATGCATGTAAAAAATATACAGACTAGGAATACCCTTCCTATTTGTCAAAGTACCACTTTATAATTTTCCTAACCACTGTCTTCATTTTACAGAGCAGGGCTCTGAAGGCACAATGAGCATGTTGCTGGGAATGTGCCAGCACGGGCTTAGAAACTGAGACTGATTATTCAGTTACTTGCTCACATGAAACTCCTACTCATTTCAATTAAAATCACAGGCAGCAGTAAGGCTAATTGGGCCACAGCTCCTAGACTGCTGTCTTGGGGTCAGCTTGTTAGAGCATCCCTTTCAGGATACAAAAATGTCTTTGGGAATACAGACACTAGTCAACTTCTTATCAGCAATCAGACTACAAACTATCCAGATTAAAAGTATTGAAGTATAAGTGGTACAACATCCAATAAAAATCAGAAATGCATGACAAAAAGTTTTTCAAAGATGGTCAATTTATTCAATTTTACCCTTGTACTTCCTCAGTAACTTTGGCTTCACACCACATGAGGTCAGTCTCTCACTGCTCCACAGGGAAGTGAAGCTTTCTTTCAGATCCTTTTTCTTCTGCCACATGATTCAGTTTTATCTCACAGCATCAACTGTAGACCTCAAGGGCAGTGGAATAAGGAAGACAGAAAACAAAAGAAAAGACACTCAACTGCATCTTTTGTAGTTTAACTATTTTTGAGGGAAATGAAAAAACATGTATGTGTTTCTTCAAGCAAACCCACAAAATATCTCCAACGTAATGGATATATTGGGAGAAGGAGAGAAGGGGATTGATCCTTGTTTATATCAAGAACTCATTCACATTGAGTTCTGGCAGTTATGACATGCTTAATGACTGTGCAAATCACTATATTTATTAATACAAGGTTCTAAGTGAAAATTATATGTTATTTACAAACTACAGAAAATATAAAGGTTCATTAGCCAGAAAGACATATAAGGATCTTACTGTAAAAGAGAAACAGGCTCAGCACAATCCAGGTTTTTGGCTGGTGCTATTGAGATTACTATACATGATGAGAAGTAGTTCAGTGGAAAGTTAGAATGAATTTCAATTACCAAAATATCTCCTAATAAACATGGATATTAAAAAAAAAAAAAAAAAAAAAAAAAAACAAAAAAAAAAAAACAGCAAAAAAAAACCAGCAAAAACCAAAGGCATGTCACTGTCAAGTATTTTCAAGTGAGAACTCAAGGTCAGACTGACTTAACAAGCTGGTATAGACCTTGCAGTGTTTGTCAGTCAGTCAAACATGACTGACACTGAGGAAGTTGCCATCCTATGGCATGCTACTTACTCAGTGTCAGCCACCAGCTTTGCATTGTTAAAGACACAATATGAAGAGAACCAGAAACCTAAGCAGACTACTACGTTGTAGGCACAAACTATATTTAACTGTGATAACATTCATGTATTTTAAAACTATAGAAATCCATTGACAAATAATACTAATAGCATTATGAGATGAGAAGTAGGACAAGAGGCAAGGAGAGTGGCTGGCTACTATCTAGAGGTGATTTGCATAAAGTCAGCAACAAAAATTCATTTCAAAGTGGCAGATGTATTTCTTACATCTTTCCAATACTATGCAAGATTTAGTCATCTGAGAAAACAGATTCACCTTTGTGTTTCCCAAGATAACTGAGCAAAGTCAAATTTATCTCTTTACAAAACTTTCTCTTAAATGGAATTACGTGAACTCTCATTCAATACTCATTTGGATATGGGCAAAAATACTAATTCATCTAAGCTACATATTCACCATCAGAAAACTGCATGCCAAGGAAATCTGCAAGGAAATCTGAAAGGAAAATGATAAATAAAGAAGGAAGAAAATATTGCAAATTTTCCTTCTACCGAAACTGGAGTAACTCACAATTATTCCACACCTCTTAGCTTTTATACATTAATGCAATTACTTGAGTTTTATTAATTAGCAGCATAGCTGTTTATATATTATACAGGCCATCCAGCTGAATATTAACAGTAAATGCACATAAATACCAGCATATGCACACCACAATTACATACAGTGACTGACTGCCCTCTGCTCATCTAACTCTGAAAACAATAGCTCTGAGGTTTACCAAGTGATGCTTATTGCAAATTAAGGAGACAGAAACTAAGATCTACTTTGGATTCACAACTTCAAAATTCATACTAAAATTTTAGTGTGAAAAATAGAGAGAAGCTTAATACATTCTGTATTATTGTAACACAAGGGTTATGAGGCATAATTACTGGGGTGGAAACTTAGAGTAATTTGGAACTATCAAATTCAGATAAAAATTGCAACCTTCACCAGGGAAGAATAGGCCTTCATATAACACAAGCTATTTTATTTCTGATTCCTGTACTATTTTTATATTAAGATTATTAGATGTAATTCAGGTATTGCACCTGGATGCATCTTACAATCACCCCTCTATTCAAACCTTATTTCTAAAGGTTAATTTTCATTATGCTCTCAACTTTTCTCTGGCATGTGATGGTACGCAGGAAAAATCCTCTTAAGCATCTTCTCCATTGTATACAATGGGCAGAACTTGCTGATAACTGAGTAACTTCCTTCCCTAAGCCATCAAGCCTGACATAGTGTTCATTTTCAAACTGATCTCCTTTGACAAACTACTTTTCCCTTATATAATGACTGTGTTTTCAAACAAGAAACCTGTTCTTCAAAGCAGCCGTTCTACTCTCCATCATACCACAAACCCTTCAGAGAGGATGCACTAAATAGAGAATCTGACTGTGGTCAGATCCATAGGCCAAGAGATTGAAACAATGCAAAAACTGGCTGTTTGTAACAGAACGCTGAGTTCACAAGATCCATAAAGGCAGATTACACAACTTCTTAGATCCACTACTCTCAGATATACAATTTAAATCTATCTGGAAACTTACCCACTTATGTTTTGTTGGTATATTGAGGAAAGCTTCTCTGCAAATGCAAGACTAGAAACTGGTAAATTAAACTCAAGCTTGTAAAGCACAATTCCGAGGCAGAAAGCAGAATTTTGCAATCAACGCCATGGTTTCAGATACACATGGCCCTGAACACCCCCCTGGATTTCTACCCTCCTGCCAGCAGTTCAAAACTAGAATTTATTCCCTCTTCCCTTCCCAACTCAACATGCAACCCCCCCAACACCTTAGGGCTCTGGGTAAGCATGGGAAAGATTTAACTGGTATCATGCATCTTGCCTCTCTCTTCAATCAATTTTCTTTAGGAGTTTTCAAGGCAACAGTGTATATGAATCATCCTGCTTTCTCAAGGACAGCTGCTCAGGGCACACCTCCACACTACTTAGATCAAAAATGTCCTCCTACTCTTCTAATGCCTCCTGCACCCCTACAGCCAACAAAGCAATACAGGCCAATAAAAAAAAAATTGCAAGGTCACAGCAGCAAGGGCAGTAATGGCCAAAAAAGAATGAGGAGGAAACTCCTTCAACTGTCCTTTCCAACAATGCAACTTACAGCCTGAAGGAGAAGGTAAGGTCCAGATTATGACCTCTATAGAGCCTCATGAGGTTTACATCTGGAAAGAACAATTAGAACATTTCATGTATTCCCTGAATACTGTAGGCCACTATATTTCATCCAGACACATTTAAAGACACTAAACAATAGCTGCTTTAGACCCAAAGAGGCTAAATTGCACGCCCAAAGATTGAGAGATTGAAGATGCAGTTTTATCATCACCTTCATTCCAGCTACTCATTTATCACCCATACGTTTTTTTTTCTCATTTCTATACAGCTGTTTGTGGGGCAATGGAAAAGTGAGATGGTGGCAAGATTCACATTAAAAATAAACAAGTATTATGCTGTAACAGTAAGGAAATATGCAATGGCATGTCAGAAAATTCTAGAAAGTAAACTGCATGGAATTTAACACAGAAGACAAGAAAAAAATTTCTAAGATTCCTGTCACTCTGATGGAAAAGAAAATTCCTCCTTGACTCCACTTGCAGTGATCAGCATTTCAAACAAGACAGGCATCAAACAAAACTATCACTTGTTTTTGCCTGATGGAGATCATTTCATGTACTTGAGAGCAATCAAACACCTTAACTTTTCTTTTAAAGTAATTTAGACTGCATTTCACTCTCAACCAGATAGCACTTCTGCCTGTCTCCCTGTTCATTCATGATTCAGTTGAATACTGAGCTCCTTGCACATTGACAAGTGCTGCTTCAAAAAAGTGAGTGGGGAAAGAATGTTCTAGTCCCCTGCAGGCAACTGCCCAAAGCCCTGGCATGTAGCGTTTGGTAGCACTTGTTACAAAATCCAGATGTCTCATTAGCCAATGCCAGAAGGAATCATGATCAGCATTTCCCTCATACACGTCATAATATTTTTCCAGAAAACTAGATGAAAATCTGTGTTACACACACAGCTTATACATCATAAAATCATAAAATATTTCAAGCTGGAAGGCACCCATAAATATCATCTAGTCCTATCTCCCCATTCCTTGCAGGACTACCCAAAACTAAACATGTGACTAAGAGTGTTGTCCAGATATTCCTCGAACTCTGACAAGCTTGGTGCTGTGACCACTTCCCTGGAGAACTGATTCCAATGGCCTACCACCCTTTCAGTGAAGACTCTTTTGTAATGTCTAGCCTGAACTTTCCCTGCCATAGCTTCCTACCACTGTGATCTAAGTACCATTATTATAAATAAACAGGGTTTGGATAAGCAAGACTCCAAGTAAATTAATTATTCTTTGGGAAGATGTTTCATGACTTTAGTCACTTTCAGCACCAGAAAAAGTGTCTTGTCTCTAGTTTAATTCCTGTCCAGAACAAATACAGTGAAATATTTAACTTCCCCTACAAGAAACTGCGTAAAGTGAGTTAATTAAGCTCTGTAGGAGCCTAAGCCTTTTAGGCAATCTGTAGCTGAACTGTGAACCTAGCACCTAGGAGCTGTAATCTAGTGGTAGAAACAGAAATAAGATTATCCTCCTGAGACAATTAAAAAAGGAAATGAGTACCAAATTTATATTTTTTGCTTTGAAATTGCATTGAAAAATGATGTTAAGTATTTACAGTAAGACACAGACCTGCTGTATTCAGTTATCCATGTCCTTGGCATATTGTTCCCAGTAGAAAAAAGCTGAAGGATAACTCAAATCACTTTTGCTAAGGACAGCAGGCAGTTTAACTGATCCATTTTAATCAAAAGGCAGCCAGTGGAACTGCTGTGCACAGGATGCAGTAGGTCACTTACCCAAGAAAATCAAGCATCACAATACAGCTTTGCAATACACCTCCATCCACAAGAGAGAGAGGATTAACACAATAAGAGGCACTCAGATATTGACAGCTGCCTTACCCTGGTCTTAACAAAAAATGGCAGATGAAATACTGGTTTATCACTAGAAAAAATGTCAACATCAAATGAGAAGGAGAGTTGATGAGAGATGAAAGCTTGATTCTATAAAGGAATCAAAGCAAACAAAAGGAGAAATAGTTGTATTTAAAAAAATTATTTTTCCTATTTTTTTACTATCTGAGATGATCTTTCACTCTTTCATGTTTTTTTGTCAAAGAAATAACTACGCTGAAAGAACAATCTCACAAGGAAGCTGTAAGATAATACTTTAACTAATCAGACGTTTGTGTGCAGGAATTTAAAAAATCACCAGATTGTATTCTATCAATTCCCAAAACCTATTTGGTAAAGTGATAATAGCTGTTAACAGGATGACAGGTTTCAAACTAACTGAATACAAAGTTAGTAAGTAAAGGCAATAGTTAAATAGGACACACTTTGATAATGCACTGAAGTAATACTGGGAGCAGTATACCTGAAAATAAAATTAAGTTCTAGATTTGTAACTGGGATAATATACTGATATTATGGAAAGACTGCTGAAAGATTAGCATTTTATGAGTAAAAGAAAATCTGTTAAATATGCTAATAACAGAAAAATTAAAGCCTATTTTTGAATCATTGTAAATGCAACTTCATATACAGCTTTTAATACAAGGAAACATTTCAACATGCCATAGGTAGGAAGTAAGGCTGTGTTAATCTTGGGCTAAGAAGGTATCACAGGAGAAATTACCCCAAAATTCACTTTAGGAGAAAGAACTGAACATAAAAGGTCTCATATAGGAGGACTTCCTCGCTAATTATTTCATTTCAGTTTTGCTAATTCAGAATAACATTATAACTTTAAGAAGACTTAATTTCTATTAATACAGAAACAGAATATAATATTATCATTTAGGAAAAAAATAAAACAGACCAGCCAGTTAGGAAAGCAGGACTTAGTCAGGAGAACTTGGTATTAAGCCCCAATGAAGCCACTAGTTTGCTGTGCTCTCTTTGGAAAGTTATTTGCTCCCTAAATAATTTCTTGTCTATGATACAACAAAATAAGGACAGCAATTACTTGCTTTTGTAATGTGTTTCGAGGTCCACAAATAAAATTCTATCTAAATGCAAAATATTTGTTACCATAGATTAAAGACATATAATAGAACATAATTACAAAGAAGAAAGATACAAGCCAGAAGCATTTCAGTATGCATAGGAATCTAACTGCGCATTTGTATTTTTGTTGAATTAGGAGTACAATCATCCCCTGAAAATTAAAGCCAGTATTCCCATGACTCATCAGCCAACAACTACACTGGTCTACTTAGTGGCTATCCCATTCCTCCCAATATGATGTCTCTTGCTAGCAGAAGAGTTCAAACTAAAAAAAGGTAGTCAAAAAGAGTAGGCAACAATGCCCATGACTCTCTAACACAGTAGTTAAGACTCTTGTTTTGACAGCAGGAATTATGGGCTCCAATCTCTGTGCCAAGAAATGCATCCCTATATAAATATTCTAAAACATGTAGTTTATAAATTGATTGTCCTTCATCCATCTCCCTTCCAAGGCACATCTGAACCTGCAAAATGCCCTTGTAAGAAGAAAGGGTGAGTAATCTACTCACTGGGACTCTAGCTTGGCCTTAATGCTTCCAGCTACGAAGCAGAAGAGAGAATGACCTTAAAGCCCTTTTGTGAAGAAAGGATATGGCAAGTACAACAGGAAAACAGTTATATCTCTGAATTCTCACTGGGTGAATTACACAGTAAAATGCCCACAGCCAAGAAGAAACATGTCTAAGACATTTTCTGCCAAATATTTTATTATTAGAGGATTACCGAGAACCTACATGCAAAGAACAAAATCAAAGTCTGCTGCCATTCCTTTTTTCAGTTTTTATTTATTTCTATACCAAAATTTCTGTCTGTGTAATGATTAAGGACTATAGCAATAGATTAGTTTCGTTGGAATTATATTATTTATATTAAACTTGAGTTTTAAAACCTTCTTCTGGACAATCAATTTTCCCTTAAAAGCAAAATATTTTCAACAGTAATTACAATAAGGCACTGTCTACCTAAGTAGACAGGAAGATGAAGATTGTATTTTAAGTCCACAGGCAGATTTCAAATTAACAAAAAGATACAAGGATGAGAGAGTTTAATTTCAGATTTCAATGTCATTCTAAAAATTAAATTTCTTCATTTTAATAACTTTCAAAATCTGCAGGCATCAAATGTTGCCATCATGCAATATTAAATATTTCCACCAGATGTCTCCAGTATATTATTTTACACAGAAAGTTGCACTAAATTTGAAGTGTAATGTCTCAAATATAAGTGTAGTATAAAGAAGAAGTAAAGAGAACAAAGCTGCAATTAATTACTTCTCTGATTAGACATGGATATTTTAGAAAGTTCCACAGTGTTACCTAGAGAAACATCATTTTTTTTAAACTAATATTTTGACCAAATATGGTTACAAAAAAAAAAAAAAGAGAAAATAAATAGAGTTCATGGTTTTCACTTTTAAGAGGCTGTATTGGTTTGATGGCCTGGCACATCAG
>VZRZ01000910.1:150461-187669 GCA_013398175.1 Climacteris rufus | reverse complement strand
AGGGGGAGGAGGTGCTTCAGACAGAGGCCAAGACATCACTGCCGCCTGTGGTAAAAACCATGTTCGTGCAACCTGGAGGCCCACAGAGATTCAGAGATCCACCTCCAGCCGTGGGGAAGGAGCCCACGCTGGAGCAGGAGGGGTGAAGGCCTAGACGGGGGGCTGTGGTCCAGTGGGGGGTGGACAATGGATACAGAGGCCTTGCTCCCGAGTCCAGTGGGAGTCATCAGTGGATAAGAGGTGCTGCTCCCCCCACCCCCAACCCTGAGTGGGACCAGCCCTTGGAAGGACTGCACTTCATGCGGGAGAAACTTCAGCAGCAGCAGTATTGGCCGGAACCGCTTGCCAGTGGGAGAAAATTCACATCACATTGCAGTGGTTTTGAAAGGGGACTGATGCCACAGCGCTTGCAGGAAGGAAAACTGGGTCCCTCCTCTCTAAGCAGCAAAAGAAAAATCTCGGGTGATGAACTGATCAGAAAAAACCCCACCCCTGTCTCCCTGCACCATTGGTGGGAAGAAGGCAGGGGCTGGGGGAACAAAAAGGTGTTTTAAGGGCTTATTTTGTTTCTCAGTACCTTCCTCTGATTTTGCTGGCAATAAATTCACTTAATCTCTTCAAGATGAGCCTGCTTTGTCATTGTTGGTAGTTAGTCAGAGTTTTTCTCCTGGTCTTTATCTCAAACTCATCATTAAAATTTCCTCTCCTCTGTCCTGCTGTAAGGGGGGAGGAGGGTTGGTGGCAGGGGCCTGACATTTGGCCAGCCTCAAACCATGACAGTAAGTAAAATTCTTCAGTGAAGAGGGAACATGTTTGGCAGTAGAAATCTCACTATTCAACAGAAAGACTAGAAAGCAATACATATTTGATGTTACTATGAAGCATGTATAAGAATAAATGCACTGACAGTTCAGTAAGCTAAGTTTCAATCTTCACTCAGCTTTGCCAGTTTTGATTCTTTATCCCTTCTATATATAAAAAGTACATGGCAATGTTAAGGTTCCTGTTGATTTCCTGAGGGTGTCTCAATAAAACAATCGAGATAAAAATAGTAAATCTAAGTAGAGAGAATTGTCATTTTGAACAGAGATGCTACCGTAAAAAGTAATAGTCTAGAAAGAACTTTATTTTTGTTTCAGCCAAGAGCAGCAAGAGAAGCAACTTGGAAAGAGCTTTATCCAGGCACGTCAGAAAGTTCTGTACCAGTGCAAAGCTGCTAATACAGCTTCCATAAAGCCACCGAAGGAAGAGCAGAAATCAAGTCTATTCATTATGCACAAGCATCTCATAACCTCTTGTGCTCATCAGTACCGCAATCAGTTTTGTGCAAATCAAGAAGCTAAAGAAAATATAGCTACCAGTAGTGAATGTTTTCTTGTGGATGTGTGGTTGAACCCATGCTTGGTGATAGCACTTAATTACCTAAAGTTTGGAAACTTACCCATAGAACTCCACACAATCTGCACTTTCTTAAAATCTGGATCAAGGGGCAAAGGCTGTGATGAGCATTAACACCCATTATTTAAATTTACATCAAATAAACTTGTAAATTAACCGATTAGCAAAGTCAATAAGCAAGACTTTCAAACCACCATCAGAAACAAACAGACAACTCTGGCAGTAATGTAATGAGAAGACAGGGCTAACAATTCCCCTGATGTTCAGTATGGGTCACCAAATGCACATTTACTTCTCAGGCTCATTAAATAAATAAAAGCAGTTGTTAAAATATCACTGAGGTGATCACTTGAACTGCAGCAACAACATACAAGCTCCAGAAATCTGTTATTGCCAACTTGACTTGTTTGAAAACATGTATTTTTTGGGCCTTTTCACCTAAGTGGTTAAAAAAAATCCACCATAAAGCAGCAAATAGGCTGCTCTCTCCACAGTGTCCTACTGCAAAGACCGCATGAAAGAAACATATGTGATCTTCTCTTAGATGTACTAACTGGTGTTTCTGTTTGGTTCAATCCCAATGAGATATTACTCAGGTGTTATAAAGACTCAAGGTATAAGGAAACATCCAAAGCAGGGCCAAAACGATGGTGGAAAGGCTTAGAGGAGAAACCATACGAGCAGTGGCTGAGGCCACTTGGTCTGTTCAGCCTGGAGGAGACTGAGGGGAAACCTGCTGAGGGGAAGCAGAGGGGCAGACATGAATCACTTCTCTGTGGTGACCACTGACAGGATCCAAGGGAATGGCCTGAAGCTGTGTCAGAGGAGGTTTAGGTTATTATTAGGTATATTATGAGGAAGTTGTTCAACCAGAGGGTGGTTAGGCTCTGGAGCAGGTGCCCCGGAGAAGTGTTCATGGCTCCAAGACTGTCTGAGTTCACAAGCATTTGTGATTCTTGGGGTGGTCCTACTGGAGTTGGACTTTGACAATCCCTGTGGGTCTCTTCCAGCATAGGACATTCTATGATTTTAAGACTGCTTGGAACATAAACACCATGACTGTTGCTAAGTATTAATAGGTTTGGCAGTTTCTTTGGTTGATACCCATCATTCTAATTCCAATTCCAATGAATGCATCATGACCAGGACATGAATACAAGAATATCTGATTATTAAAGAGAAAGTTAATGATACCATAATGGTAATGTTAAGGCTTCAATTTAGTTCACTACACAGCTTTTGTACAACATGTTTATTTCTATTTCTGTTTGGCTTCTTTCTTTCTATGAGTTTATTAATTTTATCAAAACATGGAGCAACTTCTTGCACGACTTCCTCCAAGTGTCATGACAGCATCCTAATGGGAAACTTTGGAACAAGACTACCTTAACACAGTACTCTTGCAGAAAAAAGATTTATCACAGCCAAAGCCATTAACAAGCTGAAGGAAAGGGCCAGTGTACATGTACCATTTCAAATAACAGCATTCAAGATGAAGTCAAGAAACCCTGAGTTTTCCCCAAGAAAGTGTATCAAACCACAGAGTGTACAACACAAATCATTCACATGGGAGAGAACTTCTAAAAAAAATTAATTCAAAGACTCAACAAGAAGTATATGGCTAAGTGTAGGTTTGAATTTCCATGTATATGAAAACTCAAGATACACTTGTGCTAAATTTGTCTTCAAACTAGGACAAATACTCAGAGTTCTCCTCCAGAGCAACGAAACTTCTAGAAATTCTACTAGTGGGACTACTGATTTTAGGGTTTTTTTCCCCTTTTAATATTCTTTGAGCCAACCACTCAAAATAGAAGTTCCAACATGGTATCTTCTATTTATGTGGTTCAATATAACCCAACAACAACTAATGGAACTCTGCTTGACTCATACATTTTTACTGGGAAGGAGGCAGGTTTTGTTTAAGAATTATCAGAATGTTACAAATCACAAAACCTGTCTACTGATCTGACCAGACATCTAAATATGCACCAGCCCAAGCTACTCCCTAAATGATGAACATGTGTGCAGAGACAACTAAAGAGATTAAATAAATTTCCCAGTGACAACACACATTACTCATATGAGGTTCATGGCTTTGTAATACATTCTTACTCCTCACTGAGCTCCAACAATTTTCACTGAACTTTGATAAACTGAGTAAGAGATGCATCACATGTGAGAACCGATGTAAAAACAGTTTTCTAAGTAACATGCTGGATTTGTCTATATCTTCAAGTTACTTTCTCGTTCTCTTAGAAAGTTCTCCTCTGCCTAATTTTCCTGCAAGTGATGGTACCTATAACCTCAAGCGGTTTTCTAAGCACATGCAAAGGCCATTCTTTTTAGAAGTATCTATCCATGCAAAATAACTACCACTCACCTTTCAAGATGCTTTTCAATTTTTACTTTTATCTCTATGATCAAGTTGAATTAGCAGTAGGTTATAGTTGACCTGACTCTTGCAAGACAAGAAAAAAAACAACTTACAGCCCTTTACTTTGACATTTTATTCCCCACTGCATTGAAAGATTGTACTACTACACAAACTCAAAAATTCTCCTCTGCTGCAATCCATGAGCAATCACAGCATCCTCTGCTCTTAGAAAAGCGTAGTTGCTGTGGAACTAACTCCTCAGACTTTTTACCTGAATGCAGCATAGCTTCCTAATATGATCTAGCAACAGAAGGACAGTTCATCCTCTTTTTTGTCCTCCAAAAAAAGCATTTAATTACAATACGAAGAAATGAGCCACGAAAGAAAGGTAAAATAGCTCTGTTGTGCTGCTGCACTTTCTGGTTCATCTTGAGCTTGTATTTCCCATGTGGGTTGGAGGTAATTGTTTATGGACAGACTCAGAAGAAAAGTAACCCTTAGAGTAATAGCTGGCCTTTTTACACACACTACGCACTATTATAAAAAGATCCAGGATAAGATGGCTGTTCAGCACATTTTCACAGCAGCTTAGCTATCTTAATTGAGGAAGGCAAAGCTACTGTTCACCTTTAAATGAACAGGCTGAAGTCAAACTACAGAAACCAAGGCTAAATATTTACCAGTACTAATATCCACTTCTAAACCAAGGCACAGAAGCATCCTTTTCAACACCATAAAGGCTTCCCAGTAAGCTGTTTTCATAGTAGATATCCCAGTATTCATAAATATTGTTACCTGTGTAGCTCTTAGCTGTGCAGTTCCTGCTTTATACTCTGATTGTAGTCTGTTCTTCTCAGCAGTCATTCTGGTCATCTGAAGAGCCAAAGTTACTTTAAGGAAGTTCAATGGTATGATCCTCTACGCATAGGAAAACAGAGCAGGTAGGGTTTTTTTCCACCAGACTCAAAACTGATATAATCACTAGTGGGCTTCAGAAATTAGTCATAATATACAATCACACACTGTGTTAAACTCATCCACACTGCTGTCAAATTCAGTGAAAAAGTGGTGACCCAGGTTCTTCAAGATATATAGTCCTCATGTACTTTCATCTATGAAGTGTGTTTCTATACATATATATAATTTCAAACATGAAATATATAAAAATACATATATCTAGATATATATATACACACACACTTTCAACCAATAATTTTATACCAAATGCCTCTCCCACCCTCCATTATCTTTCCCTTTGCTATATACCAGCATGTGAAATATAAGAAAAGCCAAGGTCATCTCAATAGTTTCTCAGAGAGAATAATTTAACAGGTGGATTTCAGTGGACATGGTATGTCACACAGAGATAGCAAAAGGTCAAAAAATAAACACAAAAGACATATGCATCCCAATGACAATGCAAGTTAACTGACCAGATGTACAGCAACCCTAATGTCTTATGTCTTAACTGGAACAACATATGTCAACAAAAGGAGGCGCTGTTTGTGACATTACACAACAGACTCTACTGACCACCAGAATCTGGTTTGACAACACTGACATTAAAATGTTTTGGTTGGTTGTTTTTTCTTTTTTAAAGTCAGCCTCAGGAACAGTCATCTAGCGGCTTCAAAACCAGCAACAAATTCTTGACTGTCTAAAGGGCACCCACACACTTCCAATGATGGGCCATTGAAAGCAACTGTTTACCATGTTTTTTATCATCAGCATAAAAATACAAATGAATCCTCTCTCTTTCTGAAAGCGAGGACAAGATTTCAGCTATAGACCTAGGGGACCTAAAAGACAAACTTTTTGAAGTGGTATCATCTGACCACAATCAAAAGTGAGTCAAAGTCTGAGATCTTTACTATCTGTCATTTCAACACAAAGTTTCTACAGTGTGAACTTGGGCATAGGACAAAACTTATTTGTTTCCAATTCTCTTAAGCAGTTTAAAAACTATTATCAGAAATACAAGCCTAAAAAAAAAATTAAGGGAGATGAAGAATGGAAAAAGTTAAGATTATTGAGTAAGAGCACAAACAGTGCTACATCTAAAAGCAGTGCCAGATTCTGAATCAGTGGAACAAAGCTGTTTCTGTCAGCCTGTTGTAAAGTATTGACATATATTAAGTACATGCCAGGTGCACTCTGCTTTGTGTATTTACTTGTATAAATAAACATGCATCCTCTCTAGATGATTGTCTGACGAACTGTTTAAAAATCCAAAAAGTAGATCATGTTACCATAACACACACAGAGACAAATCCCAGACATATTTAAAATTTCCCCCTGTGGCAGAAGTGCATATGCTTGGAACATACAACTGCCTAAGTTTTTTCCACTTTAATAACCTAGAACTAATAAAACTACAAAACTCAGTGAAGAAAACACAAAGACTTGCATTAACTTGGAAGCATTCATGAGGTTTGGCTTGGGAACAACCAGAATTGTATAGATTTCAACTATTTTGATGAAACATATAATGAAACATCTTTCTTGTACCAGACCATTTTCTTCTCTTCAGTATGTACTAGCATGTATTTGCTACAGCACACAAGGTGTGAAAACTGAGCTGATGTACAACTGAAATCAACCCCTTTTGCAATCAGTAACTACTTCAGGCAAATACCCCCTAAACTCCAAGCATTCTGAGAAACGCACAGTATGTGTCAAATCTGTTTTCCTGTACTAGATCAAAATGAGATAAAGCGACATTCTTCAGGCAGGTCATATACAGCATTCAGTGAACAACTTCAGCTGCACTTTACAACAGCAACACACCTGGACATTTTATGGACTGGGAAATGGGCATTAAATACAAAACTCAAAAGCATATTTCCAGGAAATCCTGTTCTTAATAAGAGCATTTGCACAAGTTTTGAAAATAGCTACTTTTCAATACCTTTATTAACAAAAATTCTGCAATTTTTGTAAAGTATTCTGTAGTTTAAGTAACACTTTTAACACGGCAGGTGTCTTCTGCCATTCTTTGGCATTTTCAAGTTTGCTTTGGCTGGCTGGCCCAAAGGTAATCTCTGAAATAATATGACTGTTGCAAGTCCATGTCCACCAACAAACAGAAAAGGCCCACCCACTTAGATTATTTTTTTCTCTATTGTATAAATACCAGCAGCTAAAGTGTATTGAAATCATCCTCATTTCACAGGTAACAGTCAGCTCTTTTCAGGGCTAAGCAATAACAGGTTTCCATGTTAGTAAGTCACAGCAAAGGGAAAACATAATTGCTCAAAATGTTTGCAAGAATGGCACCACTTCTTGCTGAGTGCAAAAGCACAACCAAATTCCCTTGGAGCTAAAAGTAATCGTCTCTTTAGTTACTTCAAAAGCCCCAACCAAACACAGAACACCTACAAAAATTCACCTTGTAGCATTTTACTAGGGCTTACAGACTAAGTTAAAGCACCAATTAAGTCCAGACTGTTTTCTTCTTTTTAGAGCTACAGAAAAACCTTGTAACATTGGAACCTGAGATCTCAGGTGTTGTTCCCATTCCAGACATTTTCCACAATCACAGCTTCTCACCGTTCCAGGTCAATTTTTCATGTGACTAATGACTACGCTATTTTTCAACAGAAACAAAAACAAAGAACATCAACTAGGGTGGAAGGGAACAATAACAGAGTTACGCAGTACTGGGAAAACATTGGCTGAAATGGTTACACAGTTCATTCCTGTATGTACTGAATCAAACCCTAGGTTGTCAAACTTCAGTCATTCAAGTCTAAATCAACACAAGCAAATGATCTACAAATCAAATCAATGACAGATGAACAAATTCAAGTTCACAAAATCTACAAAAGCAAGCTTCTCTTGATGCAAGCTACCTTGAAAGCATTTACAGTAACACATCCAAACACTGCATGCCCCCTACTTAAATTACAAGAACTGGACTTTTCAAAGAAGTGGAACACCAGGTTAAAAACACATACCTTCGTGAGATGCATCAATTCAGTAACAAGTTCTGCTTTCTGTTTATTTATTTCTTTGATCTTTACATTTGCCAGTTGAAATTCCTTCTGTAGGTCGATAGCATCTTGTTCCAGCTGTCTTAAACTATGGGAGATTAATCCTGATTAATAATAAATTGTACTACTAATAAAAAATTCTTAAAGTTGATGACAAATCAACGGTTAGCAAGAATAGGAATTTGTAATCCTAAACATTCCGAACACATTAGAGGCATTCCCAAACTATGCACTTTAACCCAAAGAAATACAAAAGACAAAAAAGTAATAATTCAACTCTGCTTTTTGCTACTAACAGCATCACTCAGCAAGCATACTCCTTCACTTCTGTAAATTTCAAATCAAAGAAAAAAAATCAGTGTAAGCAATGACATTTTTCTTCTTCTGATAGTTCTTTGCAACAACACAACACAGGACAGTTCAAGAAGTTTCCTTAATTCTTGTTACATATTCTAGCCAAAAAAACCCTGTATCCTCATCTTAGTGCAGGAAAACAGTATTCTTGCTTGTTTCAGACCTTCAAATCATGTAAAAGTAACCATGATGTTTAGCAAGCTGCAAAGCATTTGGTGACTTTCTAAACAGGCCACAAGGATGATACAAGGAACTACAAACTGATCACTCTTACTTTGATCCCTGGGAAAACTGTGGAGCAAGTCCCTTTGAAAAGCAATTCCAGTGACATAACAGAGAATGTGATCATGGAGACTTGCCAAGCATTTATGGAGGGCATGCCATACCTCATGAACCCTACTGTAAAATGAGGAGATGACAGGAGATCAAGTGGTTGCCATTTATGTCAATTTTAGCAAGATTTTCTGTTAGGGTACCTGAGAAAAGCTCACCTGCACACCTACAAAGGAGCTGGTGGAAGCCCAAGTAATACTCTACACCTTGGGTACACCCAGTCCCACCACAGGAGCCATGAGTCCATGAAATGCCCATCTCCTCAAGCCCAGAGGAGCACAGGGCCATGGGAGCAGACATGAACCCGAATTCAGGAGTCATAGAAAGGGACAACCTGCCCCAGGACAGCATCAGCATTATTGTCCAGATATGAAACCCAGCAGCACCACAGCACCAGTATAACTGAATCATAGAATCATTTAGGTTGGAAAAGACCTTAAGATCACTGAGTCCAACTACTAACCTAACACTGCCAGGTCTTTGACTAAACCACATCCTTAAGAGCCACATCTACATGTTCTCTTACAAAACCAAAAAAAGCAACTGAAATGAAACAAAAAGCCACTCTGCCAGGCAATGATACAGTTTTCACTCAATTTCAGGCTCTGAAATGCAAAATTAATATTTGAAAAAACTATTGTTAAGTAAGGCTAGAGGGGTACTACGTAGGGATTCAAGGGGATGAGTAAGCAGATGCCTGTCTGTGACTCCATTTGCAAGATTAAACAGTAGTCCTCAATCCTAGTTCAAGTGGTGGCACAACCTTTGGTGACAGTTCTCCTGGCAAATGGGGAGTCACACCATCCTGGAACCTCCTTCCCACTCACAGCTACCTTCCTCCCTCTGTAACAGACCAGTTGTCTCCACTGACTATAGCTTACCTGGAAACCCTGTGCTTTCATGCTCTTTCACATTCTAAATCACAGGCATTTCTCTCTGCTTTAGCAGTACTATTGAATGCACCACACATGCTGCAGTGTATTTGCAGAGCACTTAGAGAGACCCAAATTTCTCAGCCAATTGCAGCCTCACTGCTGGGCAAGTACTGCAAAGGTTCACAAGGACTGTGAATTGCTCACTGTAGCCCATGAACACAAGGATACCTTTTTGAAGCAGCAGAGTGTACAAATTACATAGAGGAGACAAAACAGGGTTCCTACTTACAATATGGAAGATACCTAAAGGAAAAGCAATTATGTAACATAATAAGTGGTCTTGTTTCTGACAAATTTGCTGTTATCTCGGTGGGGGTTGCCCTGAACCTCTTCTCCTAAAGGCCGAGTCCTTTGGCTTCACTGGTCATCAATTTAATGACCTAAGAAATCTCAGTCTATTGTGGGTACCCTTGGCGCCCCTGACCAAACAGAATTCTTTAACCTCTGCAGTCAAAAAGCCACTATCAGCTACCACTACTGAGACTCCTCCAAAACTGTTCAACCCCCACCTCAGTCCTTTTCATCTCTTGTGGACCAGCATAATGCTGGCCATTATATTACAGAAAAGACATTATGGGATGTAGCAGAAAAGCATTTTGCAACTGCACAGAATCGGGATTTATTGTTACATATTGAGGGGAGCAAAACAATGTGAGGGAAGGGAGGAATCTAAGTAACTTGGAGAGTAACACATACAGGCAAACAGAGAAAAATGAGGATAAGAGGGACAGTTAAATGTAAATAGTTGGCTGGTTGCTACCTCTGTCCAGCCATGCCCAACTGGCACATTCTCTTCTTACTCAACTCCATTCCTCTGTCTTTCCTTGGGCAAGGGACTCTATTCAGCACTGATGTGTAGGTAAGTCTAAGTGCAAGCAACTGTAGTCTTATCACAAGTCACGGTGGGGGCCTACTTGTCTGTGATGGGTAGACCTGGCTGAAGAGATGAGAGTGAATGTACTTAGGTGACAGTCCCTGGAGTGGGATGATGCAATCATCCATGGTGCCAGCACCACGGTACGTGTGTGCAAGAGAGTGTTTGATCCCTAACAAAGACTAAGGCATGCTAGATAGCAAGTGGCCTGGGACCCAAGGGGGCATGTGGGTCAGTAAGGGTGACACCACAGGAAGAAATGCCTATTGGAGGGACCAGCCTGGCTGACACGCTGCTGGCATGGGTATGTATTTATGAGTAAGATGACAGGGGTACTGGCTGTGACATGTAGACTGTGGGAGCCATGGCTTCCTCTGTATATCTATATTGCCACTGTGTCTCCGAGACAAGGACCACAGAAGGACCTACTTGGAAGCTAGGGAGTCACAGCCAGTTCAGCATGCAGGTAGATGTGGGTGAGAGAGGCAGTCTGTATAGGCCAACAGGAGCAGGGCTACAGTCTCAGCGGTTTGCATTTCCAGGTAGGGGCAACTCAGGAGACTGAGTTCCAGGGGCAGTTACTGTGCAGATTCAGTGTGCTTGGAACCAGCTGCTGCTGAGATCTACACTGTCCATCAGTACACACAGACATTGCACTAGGGTAACCCCATCCTGCTCAGAGTACAAGCATGAGGCAGCCACTGATGCTGCATTTGCCCAGTTGCTCTGTGTCTCCACCATGCTATATGTAACTACATAAGTATATGTTTAGATGTGTTCTGTGTGTTTCTAGTTGGAAGTCAGGCTTAGCATCTTGACTGGATACAGGAAGGAGCATTAACCTGCATCAGCTCCACCTTCCTCTCAGCCTGCTGGATCCAGACTAATTTCTCTAATTTTTTCAGTGCTTTGTCCCACACTATTCATGCATTCAAGTTTGAAGACCACAGTCTGGATTATTGGAACACTAGACAGGTAAAAAAATGTGGTTCTATGGTCACTCTTAGCTTGTATCTTGCCCAGAAGTCAGTACCAAGGTACCACAGGATTATGTTCTGGGACCGGTCCTGTTTAACACTCCTGCCAGTGACATGGAAAAGTAGAGAGAGGGCCCTGTTGTCAAGTTTTTATACACTGAAGTGGGGAGAGCAATAGACCTGCTGTTCAGAGGGGTCTGCTGAAGCTGGACAAGGGGTTGACCGAAGGTTCATGAGATTCAGCAAGGACAAAGGCAGAGTCCTATCCTGGGAAGACGGTGGGTCTGGCAATGATACAGGCTTGGGACAGATTGGCTGCAGTAAAGCTCAGTAGGTCAGGACTTGAGGTGGACAGTGCATAACCGAGCTGTGTGCCCTGGCAGTAAACACGATTCTTGGCTGTATGAGTGGAAGCACAGGCAGGATGAGTGATTTTTCCTCTCTGTTCAGTACTGCACAGAGTCTGAGCCATTGTGCCAAGCCTCAACAACTTGCAACAAACTTGGAGAGCAATCAAGATTGTCAGGTGCTTCAGCACAGGCCATGCAAGGACAGGATGAGGGTGCTCCATTGGTTCACTGTAGACAAGAGACAGCTTAGGGACACCTAATAACAACAGTCCACTATCACACCAACATGGAAGGCACTGACAGGATAGAACAAAGTTATCTTATGAGGTGCATAGTAGAAGAACTGACAGACAGCGTTCCTAAGTTGAAACACGAAAGACCCAGACTACATGTTAATGTTGGTGTCTACACTGCACTCTGGTGAGCTTAAATGAAATACCTCTCGAAGAATGCCCAGATTTTGCCTTATGACAAAGAATAACAGAAAAACTAATTGCAGAGGCCCACAAAAACAAAAAATACATTATGAAAAATACTGTGGGGTCTAACTCAAACCCTGACATGCCTACTTAGTATCATTTATGCACATTATGGTATTATCTAGATATGGGCTAGGAAACCAGAAGAATATCATAATATTTGAGTAAATACATGCAGGGATCTCTACCTGGAATCTTATGATTTTATTACAGGAACTCATCTGAACATTTTTACATGTTGTCTCAGATACTGTCTTAATTTCTAAATACCTTGCTTGTCTTGATTATCACCTGTATCTGATACTCAACTACTGGTTATTTTTTAAGGGTAAAAGCACACTGCAGCAAGAGAAATCAAAAATATCTTTGCTTTTAAAATGGTTCATTTTTCACAGAGAACATAGCTTGTTTCCTACCTATCATACTTCACATTAATTTTTGATTCCAATTGTTTCCTTCTGTTTCCTTTCTCTAAAAGCTGCTTCTTCTCTTGTCTCAGCTTATTGTCTGTGTGGTCCAGATGTTTCTGTCTCTCAAGCAGTGAAGTCAAACGTGCATCCAAAGACTTTAACATGTTATTGATGTCCTGAAATAAAAGAATATACACTACTAGCATTCTCACTATATACCACGCTAATATATGCAAGTAGGCTCTGATTACTGCATGCTAAACTGGGTAGTAGCTCACAAAATACACAGCACAGAAACACGTTTCTACCTGCTGTTGGTTTTCCAACTGTGCTCTTTCATCTGTATCCACTGAACTAGTGAGAAACTGTGCCTCCCTCAAGCATGAGTTACTAGAGAAGACTTGTTTTGTGTAAGGAGATAATTTAATAACGTATCTTTCTTCTGCTGTGTATATATGCTTCAGTTTGGTTTCCTGTATGACCTAAGAAATACAGAAAAATATTAATCTGACAAAAGCATTATTTAAGGCAATACTTTTCAGAACAAGGAATAAACTACCTAAAATCCCCATTAAAAAAACTTCCAGCTTATGCAATACTCTGATTAACAACCTTTACAAAAAGATGCTAAGTTTAATTCAGCATTATACTTGCAACTCAGACTGGTCAGCAAAAAACTGTTGAAATACTGTCAGAGTATGTTACCATAACTAATTAAACAGGTTCTGATTATTATAATATTACAGACATCAGTAAAAAACTGTTAATATTTTTACTGTATTGTGAAGAAGGATTGCATATGCTTCAGATATGAACATGTTACACATGTAGCCTGTGTAACAAAGTACTCAAGAATTAATAGATGAAACCATAAAGTGAGCTGTAATGTATTAACTTTAGTCAAGCAAATGCATCTGTAGGAAAAAAGGAGGTATAAATACCAAAGTTAGTAAATGACTCATGTCAAAGAGTATTATAAATAACCAAAAATTTACCATAACACAAGATGTGTAAAGATATAAAATGTCCAGTAAACCAGAAAGAGCAAAAAGGCTTCATAGGATAAGGTGCATTTGACTAAAAACATTGTTCAGTTTATATACGCAGCATCAGCTGTATTCTGTAAACTAGGTTTAGTAAACAGTGTTTACTTTGCTTTACAGCTCAGGCTGTGTTTCACAACTGTCCCAGTTTCAGCCAAGGACAGGGTTAATATTTTGCAGTAGCTGAGAGGGGGCATGGCCCGTGACAGCCTCAGGTCATCAGGGAAGAGATGCAACATACAGATGGGTTCATGATCAAGGGGTGGACTTAACCATGACACTACTTCCCAATTATCCACAACTGTGAAAAATGCACTGCAATCAATATTTTTATATGTACATATGCATAATACATATTTATATATCAATATATAAGTATGGGGAGCATATTGATTATTCAGTCACTCCCTCTCTTGGCTACAGCAAAAAAAAAATCAACCCTGACAAAACCAGGACACTGACTTGGAATTGGTACAGGTGAAAGACACATTTAACTTCCTGTGAAGTACTGTATCAGGGTGATAGAATTTTAAAAAACGTCTTGTAATATGTTAGCCTATAATGAACTGTTCCCACTTCTAAAGGGCAAATAAAAAAAAAAAAATTGCTAAAGCAATTTTTTGCATTCTCCACGTTTACTTGCCAAATAATTAGCAAAACAAAACACCAGGCCACAGGTGTGTTTGTGCTACTTCAGATACCTTACCTTTTCAATCATGTCTCTGGTCTTCTCTGTTCCCACAGGAACATCGTGAACATGGTACTGGGAACAAAGGTAACTCATGACGGGATGAGGAGCATCAAATAACTCTCGTAAATATGAGAAAAATCCATACTGGCTGAAGAAGATATAAAAAAGCACACATCACAAATCAACTCCATCAGGTAAGCAAGTTGAAGTTATGAAGGGTCAGAAAGAAGTCCCACTAACCCAGAATTGATTTGCATAGAAAATCCTAATATACAGCAACAAAACAAAACCACTATATTTAAAACCACCCCCCCATACAACCTGATACATACTGTAATTTTTCAATAGGTGTTGAAGGTAAATTTTCAGCACATGATTCAGCAGGTGCGCATACAGCATTCACTCTTAGTTTCTGATGATCACGCATCTATATTTAGATTAGATTATTTGGTAAAGATCAGAAAAATTTACTGTATGAAAATAAAATATTTATTATTGATTCCTAGTCGGAATTGTTTTAAACTGATGACCTCTGGAAGAACCCACAAATTCACTCTGGCTCAGGAATAACCAACTTCTCTAAAAGCAAACTATTAATGTCTCATGCACTACAGAAAATAAAACAATCAAAGAAATCCAGAGCCAGGTGCTCAGGCTAAAGAGCTAGCTAGATCAGTTTAGCTGGTTAAAGCACCCTCAAACTGGGTTCCACAACCACAAAAGCAAGATAAGCCCCAGAATCGGAGGTATCACCACTATTGTTCCAGTATACAAAAATGATAAGCTTCTGGGAAGATTTTATGAGTCTTCAAACATTGCAGGACAGTTTGACACTAAATACACTATTGTGTGGACTGTAGTTGAGAAGCATTGTGACAGTTCAATACTGTATCTTCTGGCTTTTTCCTCCTGCATCATCTGCCTAATTTTCTAAAGGAACAATCTCCTCACTGATTCAGGAAACAGCAATATTAAGAAAACACAGCCTCATATGCTGCTTGGACCACTGCACGTCACAAAAGATTCTTTCTTGCCTCTTTAGTCAAAGAGCACTGGAAAATTTTGGTACTAAATTTGTAGATTTCCACTCTAGCTGTTTTCCTGTACACAGTATTTTCTACTTCAGTGATTACTGTCTTGCCAAGGAAGACGATCTAAAACCACACATTTCCTTAATATTCCTGCATCCCTCCAGTTAGTCTAAGCTTTAAGAAAACATCTATTTAAGAAAATCTTTGAACACTTCGCATTATCTGTTGTTCTGATACAGATTTACTTGGTAGACTCGCAAGCTTAGGACTCCTACTTCAGTACTTAATAAATTTTTTAAATTGGTGCCAACTTGCCTCCACCAGAAATGTTTCCATATCTTCTTGACTCTCAAAAACAAAAGCCCTCATGTCATTGGTCGAAATGTGATTTTCAATGTATTTAGCATGTCTACTGTCTTTCACATTGATCTAATAAAGAAAGGTAAAGAGCAAGTGATTTAATACAATTGGACTTACCACGCCCGAAAACATTTTAAATAGTCAAGATGATATCCAAATATACATTTAATGAAAATAAGCACAATGTTTTTAAAAACACATCCCCTGCCTGTTTTGCAACCAATTCTCTTGGGAGGAAATTTACTGCAAGTCACAGATCATTATGCTTAATTTTTAGCCATCCATATCCTTTTTCAGCACGCACAAAGTTATCACCATCTCTCACCATACCACCTCTCCCTCCTCTGCTCCACTCTAACCTTACAATAGCAACCATCTCCATCTCACATCTAATGGCTCTGCTCCAGGACTAGTAAAATTTCTCACTGTTGGCATTAGCAACAGAAAACACCACGCTCCTCAAACTGAGGTGTCTTTGAATTCCTAAGAAGAACCCACACTTATTTAAGACAGATCAACCTTTTCAAAGCTGAATGAACTGCTAATGTTAATGTGTTTTTCAGTTAACTTTCACTAGTAATTAGACACTGTGTCACTATACATGACACAAAGCCAAAATTACACAGAACTACACAAATTAATAATCTCAAATTGGCCAAACTGGGTACAGTTAATAGCAATTTGAAAGCTAGAATTTTTAAGTACATGACACTAATTAACATAATACCAAAGTATGCTGGTCTGGGCTGCGTTAGAGCAAATTTTCTTCACAGCAGCTAGTATGGGGCTGTTTTTTTGGATTTATGAGGAACACAAGGTTCATAATATAGAGATGGCTGTTATTTTTGAGCAGTGCTTACATAGAGCCAAGGCCTTTTCTTCTCTTCATGCTGCCACACTGGTAAGGTAGGGGTGCATGGGAGGCTGGGAGGAGACACACCCAGAACAGGTGACCCAAATGGATCAAAGGGATATTCCAGACCATAATGTTCAGTATATAACGTATGTAAGGGGAAAGAGAAGAAAGGAGGGACATTTGGACTGATGGTTTCTCAAATGTCATCGTTTAGGAATGGCATTCTTCAATACAGAAGGCCCACTAAAACCATGCCACTCCTCACTCCCCACTTCCCCTCTCTGCCTCCCACTCCAGGAAGATGAAGTTGAGAACTGTAGGCAAAAAAGGTAAAAATCATGGGTTGAGATGAGAACAGTTTACTGGAAACAGCAATAATATATGAAAGCAACCAGTAACTGAAACAATTTCAATCACAAAAGGTGTAAGACTAACAGTTTTGACTGAATGCCCACAACAAATACTGACCGCCTCTTCCCCACCATGACTTCTCCCAACCTGAAAGGGATGTCCTTCTCAAAAGCAGAAGCTCCTTTCCCCCATCCCCAGCAATGAGGTGAGGTGGTATGGAACAACATTAGGATCTGGCCATGTCCCCTCAGACACATGTCCTCTCAAGTACTGCAAAAAAACTAAGCCTGACCTTGGCCAAAACCAAGGCAGCAAGTCAGCACTGTGTGTGATGGGGCCCCGCTCTCCTGGAGAAGGCTGAATACCTGCCCACCCAAAAAAACCCGGTGATTTAATTCTTTGTTTTGCTTTCGTCATGTTCGTGGCTTTTGCCTTCCCTATTAAATTGTCTTTATCTCACCCCAGGAGTTATCTAAGCTTTTGCTCTTCTGATTCTCTACCCAATCTTGCAGGTGGGGCAGTGAGCAAGCAGCTGCCTGGGGCTTGACTGATGACTGGGGTTACACCTCAACACAAAGAAAACAAATTCAGACATCAATTGATGTTACAAAGCTTAATGAGGTCTTAAGTAAAATAAAGGTATCATTATCTCAAGGCATGTATAGAATTATCTTGATGTGGTCTTTCAGGAAGAATTCAAAGTTCTGGTAGTAAAAAGAAATCCTTGGGATTCTACTCCAACTAAAAGTAATTTTGAGCAGTCCCAGTACATGTACAAAGTCTAAGAATTGGTAAGTAAATATTCTAATACACCAATTTAAATTGCAGCAATACATTATTAAATAAGTTTGCAATTCTGCAAAGGCATGCAATTGGAGATCTTTATCCTCTTCATGTTACATGGAGCACATATTGCAAGAGGAGGAATGAACTAAAAAAATAATACCCTCTTTGAAATTTAGCCCTTTTATTCTCAGCTAGTACAGCAGCTATCAAACTAAAACAAAACACAAAGCAAAACTAGGGATAGATTAGGTGTTTCTGTGTCTCTTGCCGGCTCGGTAAAGCAAACAAAAAAAACCACCCAGAGATCACAAAGACAAGCAATCATAGCTGAGTAGACTGTGCTGTAAGGGGAGATATATTCAACTGGGCAACTACCAGTGCTTTTGTAAGCAGCAAGTAAGAACTACTGAAGTCTAAATAACTGGATGCACCTTAAAGGAAACATGCAATAGGCACCTTCTCGAGGAGGAAAGGAACCATCCTGTCTTATTCTATTACTACATTGCCTGTGGAATTCTAATTTTGAGTATCCTGCATGTACTCGGCAGGACATTCCAAGACGCATCTTAAAAGTCTTCAATTAATTCTCGAAGTCTGACAGGACATAAATAATCTAAGCATAAACAGAGCCGTATGCAAGTAAATCTTCTTACTTCAAGCATCATGGGTTCACAAGTTTTTTTTTTAAACTTGTCTTTGTTCTTTCTTAGCCACATAAGAGCAGTGTGTGTGTCTTGGAATCTCACTTTAAGGTTCTCTTCCTTCATATGCATTATATTATTAAGTTGTCCAAGGCGATCAATTATTCCTGTAATTTAAAGTAGTTTCTTAAACAGAATCCATAGCAAGTACACATTCTATCCAGCATTTTCTGGTATTGACTACACTACTCCAAAAATAAGGTTCTTAGTAAATAAGAATTAAGTTTCTCTTTCCATAATTGAGATGCTGACACTTCTGAAGAAATCCTAAGAATTATTAAAACTTAAAATCTAAAATAGAATTTAAAAACTTACCCAAAGAATAACATAATGTGGTAGGCACAGCAAAAATATCAGAATTTTGCCCTAAAAGTACTTTTCTTCAAGACTTGTTCTACCTTTGTATTTAAAACCAAAAACATCCCCAGAGGAAAGAGACAGTGGGACTAGTAATGTGTGTTATTTCATGCTTGCAGAAAACAAAATGTGTGACAATAGACTGTGAATGAAAGCATTCGCTATGCAGAAGAAACAGGTCAAATACACAGGTTAAAATACACGGTATTTCCTTCCGCAGGTCACCAAGACTCTACCTCAGTTTCTTCTCGGATTCTACTGCAAGTTAAGTGCCAGACAGACAAATACGTGCAAATGTGCAACATCCACTAAGGAATATATACACAACACCTTCTCCACCTGCCAAGCTTCAATTTCTTAATTTCATTCAATTTATTAGAAAGGACTGATTGCAAATCCTAGGCTAGTGCAAAGAAACTCTGGAATCAAGCTTAGCTAAAGTTCATCTAGAAAGGACAAATGCAGGACCAACTGTGAGGCCTGAGGTAAATACCTCGAATTATTTCACTAAGCAGGACAAGCAGATTCTGTACAGTCATTAAAATAGTAAAATAAATTGACAAGAAAACCCCAAGTAACTTACTTTTCTCTTCCGTCTCTTGGTTCTTTCTCTCTGCTCTTAGATCACTGACATCACTATCAATATTTGCTCTTTCTTCTTGTATTTTTTTCAGCTCATTATTAACAGCATCGATTTGTGGCTGAAGATTCTCACAGACTGCCATTGTATCCAGCTCATTCTTCCACTCTTCTATTATTTTCTGAGTTTGGTATAGTTTCTTCTTTCTGTCTGATTCTTCATCTTTTTTCATTCTGAATGCTTGATTAATTTCTTCAATCTAAAAAGTTTGGGTATTTCCAACAAAAAAAGAATTTAGTACACAGAACCTACAACAAATACCTAGGATACTGTGCAACTGCTATTAAATGCTGGTATAACCATGCAGTAAACCCGAAGAGTCCGTTGCAGTTCCAACAGCACTACGGGAGAGTTCCAAGAGCGTTATGGCAGTTGAACAACACAGGCAAAAATACAATCAGCCTACAAATCAATTTTTGAAGTTCATCATTTTCACAAAAGCAGAAGCTTAAAGCTTAATACATTCCTTAACACATCTGAAGTTTAGTCTATGGTTAAGTAAAATCCATAGCCAAAACACAACTTTGAAGTTTTGACCCTGCACCCGTTTACATTTAATGTATACTATTTTTGACCAAGTGCTTAGATAAAACTCTGTTTTACAACACATCCTTACATTTTCCTTCTACAAGATGCTGGATGTATATACTTACCAGAAGCAATAACCCTAGCCTCTCACAAAGAAAGCACGTTTAATGCTTCATGAATGACTATAGAGGCTGCAGCTTTTCGGGGAAAAAGTTTTCACAAGCTGAACATGTGTATATATTTATATCTATCTATATATATACATACACACCTTGTCTATTCTATAAAGCAACTTATTTTATGTAATATACACCTCTCCCTTAGTAATACCTGTTTGACTAATAAGAGTTCTTAAGATTCATCATGTACTGGAGGGAGTGAAGAGTGCAAGTACTTGCAGTATCTTCACAGAAATTTGCCTCTCTACTAACAGAAGAGCGGACAAAAAACCCCAAACAAACACCAAGAAAAGTCACAAATAGCACGACTCTTACTTGTTTATCTTTCATCTCCAAAGCATCTTGCTTTTCTTTACATTTCTGGGAAGTATCTTTGATTTCAGCAGTCTGCATACAACAAGATTTAAATTACAGTCATGAATTGTTATATTTGTAAAAAGTAGTCAGATTTTGAACATTTTGTATATGCATAACTAAGCATTTACTTTACATTTTATTACTGATAGTCATACTCACCTATTTCTTATTCTTAACTGTATCTGCAGCATGTACAATATCAGCAATTTGTGAAGACTTGTATAATGGCATACGTACTGTTCACAACTATTCAGCTATACAGATGCAAATTCTGGCATGACATATAGAGAAATCTCCTAATCTGAAATTAAAGTAACTCCATTCTTGATTCCACCAAAAATGTTACATTCAGATGCCTGAATCATTATAACATTATAAAATGTTCTTGCCTCTCTCTCCAAACCAACTTTGCCAAAAAAGGTGATACTAAAGAGTGAGCAAGGTTTCAATTCCTAAGCACAGGATGGCCAAATCAGGTTTTGCCCAAGTCATTCTACCTCTGAAGTGTATTGTGCTAAAGCCAGATCCTAAACAGCTGAGTTTGACAACTTGTTGGCTCATGTGTAGGCATCCATGTCTCTGCTCCTTCTCTATCCTCAGCCTCTATAAAGTGGAAGAATAAGATAGGTTGGAAGAAACTTGTTGGCATTACCTAGTCCCATTACCTTCTCAGAGTGTGTTTTATCAGGTCAAGTCACTCAGGCACTTACACAGCAGAGTTCTGAACACAGGGGAAGTACACTATGCTTTCTTTGCAAACTGAATTCCTCCTTCCCTGAATCCTCAAGGCTGAAACACTGCAAAGAGAATACTGGAACACTATGGAAAGATGGAAGGACTCTAAGAAAGTTCCAAAGCAGACATGGAAATAAACACAGAACTCCCACTGGAAGAAATGTCTTCCTACAAACAAAGTCATACTGAAAACACTAAGATGCATCAAAAATAGAGAAACTAAAACTACATAGAACCTTTTCCCCACCACAACCTCAAAAAAGCACAAAAATTTTAAGTTTCATGCAGGTGTTCGCATAAAGACAAAAGAGAACAAATACATCTGCGTCTTGCAGTTGACTGCTACGAGGTACCAGTTCTGTGATGCTCCATCCAAAGAGCTCAGGGAGGCACTCTGAAGAGGAAGATATTTCCCAGGAAACTGATGCACAACGTTTCCAAAACAATTCTGAAGGCTCTCAAAATCAGGACACTAGTAAGGAACCGGAGTTCCATTTTTCAATTATCACAGTATTTTCAGTTATTACATATTTATATACAGACCTATCTACAGAACAGATTAACAACTAGAACTCTCTTTATTATTTTCATGGTACAACCACAACACCCTGCTTTGGACTATTAAATACTGCTAAAATACACCACTTTATCAAACTGTTCCTATAAAATGGGTCGATTTCTTTTTTCCACATTCTACACATCCTACTACTGAAAAGACCAAGTGTTACTAGAAATTTTTAATCTAACCCAGAAATTGAAAGGGTTTTAACAAAAAGAGACAGGAGAAAAGGTCATGCAGTGTCTGGATACATTAATTCCTTCCCAGATTTAGCTACACATTGCAGTTCAGCTCTTTTCAGGAAAAACTACAACTCCATACTGGGATTTTGGCCAACAAAGTACACCAAAGGCAAAATGAAGAGGTGGTTTACCTCTGCTCTCACATATATATTCTTATGCCAAGAGAAAGGCCTCAAGAAGCAGAATTAAAGTAATTTGATAATAGATCTAAGCCTGGAGCACAGGGTCTGAAGACAATTAATATTCCCTACAGGTCTGTATGTCTAAAACAGAGTAGACTTAAAATACTAAACTGCTTTCCCTTAATGCCAAATTGAAATTGATCAACTCCTTCTGGCTTACAGAATAATTATCTGTGAAATTCTTGCCAAATGCTTGTATTTATACAAAGATGAAATTTTAAGTTAGAAGAAATTCAAGCAGTCTATGAAAAAGTGAGGAACTAATGAAGAAGTAGTAACTTAAACCATTTCAAGGTACTTAGAAGTCTTGCACTTCTACATTACGCCAAAACTATCTCCTGACAGTGTAACCAGCACTGATTCTACTTTCCAACAACATATTAACAGCCCAACTACCAAAGTATGTGGAAGCGAAGTTGATTTCAGCACCTGAAAAAAAGCTACTGTCACAAAAGTTCAAAAAGCAGCAATACCTCTTTAAGACCTTCTCGACTTGCCTGGTATCTTACAAATTGTCCAGCCCATAACCACGTAGATAGTACATTCCCTTGGACGTATCATTCAACATTGAAACAAAACAGGTCTGGAAATGTCTTATATTGTATCAGTTATAACTAAAACACAAAATGGTAACTAATTACTGGAAAGCAGTATTAGAACATCTCAGCAAGTCTTCTATAAATTATTTATTTCAAATGTATCAACTTTCCTTCTTCCTGTATTTTTGGCTTCTTTGGATATTGTAGAACAAATGTAGTTAATCCATTTTCGAGACACAAATTCAGCAACACTTCATCATATAGTTAACTTTCCAAGTACGTGGTATATGAAAGCTTTACTCAACAAGTTTAGATTCAGCATAAAAATAGGCTGATTCAAGAGTATAAATCAACCACCTAATACATTCTCCCAGGTTTATTTCCACTGTTTTGTAGGAAGTGGCCTATGACGAGAAAGCTCCCTGCAAGCTAAAACTAAAATGGATCACTGTTTGTCCTAGGTTTCTCACAGATATAAAGTACAACCTTTAACTAAGAAGATTACTTTTACAGGAATATAGCTCAATACTTCCAAGAACAGTGGTACCAGTGGTTAACTAGAACTCTTCCCTGTTCGAAGAAAACATAGTAGTTTGAAAAATATGAGTAAAACCTATCAGGGTAAGACCAAGCAGTGAAGCAAAGTTTAGCAATTCGCAAGTATGAAGACATTGTTGCATTATGGAAACTAATTTCCAGCTTTGAGTTGTTAAATTCCTCTAAGAAAGTTCACTTACCCTTAAACAACAAAAACCTTCAAAACAAAAACTCCAACCACACCAAGAAAGGCCACTGCAATAAAACTGCAAAATTTTTGAACATTTTTGTATTTTGACTCACAGCATAGTAAACTCCTGCATAACGTAGAACACAAAACCCAAATACATTTATCGAGGAGCTTTCTTAATTATGAGGTCCTTCAGTACTTCATATTGTCTGGTATAGTGTTTATCACAACAAAAACAACAATGCTGTAAACAACAATCTCTATGTTTTGTTTGTCTGGTCTTTCTGGTTTAGTTTTTTGTTTGGTTTGGAGGGGGGCAACGGTGTGTGTTTTTTTTATTAAGGAAGCACATGAATAGTTTATTAGCTGATGGTGCATTAAATGCCACTGAAGTTTCAGACCCTCATTTTACAAGATGTTTCAAGGCAGGAGTCCTCTAGATGTGTCACATGTCTCCATATCAAGTCCTCTGAGCAGCTCAGTTCTCTTCAAATAGAATTCATTGCAGCAAACTAACATTCTCACGTGATCAATTAACTTTGCTTAACCACTGCAAATTTGTGCAGCTTATGCATACAATGACTTCTGCAGTATGAATAGTAAATAATAGCTAAAATCCTGCAGAGAATTACAGAACTCTGATTTTTCATATGGAAATAGTATTTTTTTATAAACCCAGTGAGAGCAGCTGTTCAAAAAACTTACATAAATTGTAACACATAGGTAGGTTTACCATTAGATTCCCTTATGCATAAAGATATTGACAAATGATGGAAAATTACTGTCTCATTAAAAAATTAGATCATACTTGTGGAATTATGTTCAGTATTAGAGGAATGCTTTTAGGCTAGGAAAGCTGTAATTTAGCTGAAATAAACCACATTTTAAGAAGATAAAAAGAGCATGCACAAACCCAAACGACAGAAGAGATGAGAACAGCCATCTAATTCAACAGAGGTACCTAACTTGGGGAAACCGTTAACATCATATCCCTGAAGATTTTTATGGTATTATGAAGAGAATTACAAAATTTGCATTTAGAAAACCAAGAGCAGACTGAAGAACTGCTACTAAAGTTTACTAAGGAATGTGTTCCTTGAACAGATGTGGAGAAGGCAGTGAGAACCAAGGGCACAGGTACTTCAGAAAAATTTCTGCTGAAACATCATTATGACACACTAGAAAGAAAGAGATTATTACTCTATATTTTACAAAGCTGAACACAGGAGACCTGAAATATTACCTACGTTAAATGAGAACTTCAATACCTACATTATCTCTGATTTTCATATCCAGATTCATTATATTTTCTTCAGCTTCTTGGATTTTTTTTGTCCATGGGGCCTGCATTTCTTTCAGACGCTTCAGTTCTTTCTTAACTTGGTTTCGGCTTTGTTTCACTTCCTCATGCTGCTCACGAACACTTTCATATTCCTTGGAGGAGTTGAAAGTAAAATAATGAAAAACTGCCATCTTCTACTCCAGTATTTTATACTGTCCAAACATTTTATTCAATTGCCCATGGGTTTTAGGAGAAAAATCTCTTTCAGAAACTAGTATTAGAGCAACTACTTAATACAGTTACTAGTTCCAATGACTATGAGTTGTAGGGATCATTCAGTCCCCAGTGTACAAGGACATGTAACTAATGCTTCTTAAATAATATGCAATTCAAGTAACAAAAGAAACAACCTGCTTGTCTGCAATTACCTTGCCTCTAAGTCCATCTAGGATCATTGTGGAAAAAAAATCCCGTAGTCCCTCTATTTTTGAGACTACTTAGGCAGAAATCCAGAAGCCAATGAGCAAACAACCACAGACAGCTTCAGGAGAAACTAAAGGAGCTGGACAGACTATCAGAGCAAGTAAAAGACACAATTACTGCTGAAGTAAACCAAGGGGACAGAGTGGAACAGAATTTTGGAAAACAAACAAAAACTCCAAATATCAAAGCCATCACTATCTAGGTGAAGATACATTCCTGACAGAAAAGAGATGGTAAGCAGTATGGTGATGAAGAACCTCTACTTCAAGAAGGTGGAAATTTTGGGGAGAAAGTAGTTTAAGCTGAAGGAGTCATTATTAATGATTTTTTGGTGTGTGTTATGTGCTCTGGAGAGAAAAAAAATTTAAAAGGAAGAAAAAAAAAAGGAGGGGAACCTTCCCCCAAACAAAGAAACATAAAAGTAAATAATCTTCCATGACTGTCAAGGGTTCATGAGAAAAAAAAAGATGCTCAGAGGACCAGAGAGAGGAGTAGATTCTTATATGCAGGGGAACAGAGGAAGGAAAAGCTGTTTTATTTTGTACGCACTAAAGAAAGCTCCTATTTTAGAGCATATGCCTAGCTTATTCTGAGTCTTGAAGCATTAAAATAATAATAAGAATCAATAAAGACAGCCTGGAAGCTCTACATGTAACAGGTAATTTGGCTTTACCTGATACCACTTTTTCATAGTTAACTAACTTGATTAATCACAGATAAATCAACCTAGGCTGTAAAATTCAAGGTCTTTTTTCATAGTATATTTCTCATCAAGTCAGAAAATAAAGCACTTTGAAGAAAGCTACTGTAACTCTGTGAAGTACAATCAGTAGAGAGTGTTACAAAATTACAGAGGTAAAGGGATTATATTTTCACTTAGCTGACAGATTAATCTTAACATTGAGCTCTGCTCTAAATAAGGCATTTTGTTTCAAGATTAAAGCAAATGCACACACATAGAACTGCACTTCAGATACAAAGTACAGGCAAGTTTCCACAGAACTGCCCTTACATGATTTTTACACATCAGATCCCTTTAACACTTAAAAAACATCTGACTTCCACAAGACCTCTCTATTTTGGCAATCTGTAAGCAAGGAATTTTGACGCTTGTAATTACGCACTCCACTAAAGACCTACAGAACTTCCAAAGCATTTCAGCTCTCCCAAGAGATATTTGCATCTTAAATTAACATTTTGCTTAATTGCAATGTCAGAGGAGGAAAAGAAGAATGGACATAATTTGACCAAAACGCATTTTCAAATTTATGTGATTCCAGAATCTTAGCAGCAGACAGAACAGCACCTTCTTGCTACTGAACTACCGCAGATCAGTATTTTTCATGGTACACCACAGTACTGTAAGTTTAACCTTGGAGGGTTAAGAAACCCCTTTTCTCTAAGGTGTTCTGCAGGTAACACAAAATGCTATTGTATTCCTTATCCATCTGTGCCCAAAAATTGTTTGTCTCTTTAAGGATCTGTGAGGTCAGGGGTGGTACAGCAGCACTTTTAAAGCTGCTATTGCAGGCAACTTGCTCTCTCTTGCAGAACGATTTTTGCCTTGCTGGCCTCTTGGTCTTTGTTTAGGCAGAGCTCTCACTCTCTGTCCATTTAGTTTGGGTCTCAGTTTCTTGTTATAGAGCCAAGGCAGCATGGGCAGAGGCTTCCCTTTTCTGAGTTCTCTTTTCATATTTTTTCTTCGTGTTGGAGAGACTCCCTGGGGGTGAATTCCACAGGTGCCCACCCGCTGCCGCCACACAGGCGAGGCAGCTTCACCCCGGTCCAAGCCGCTCCAACTCACCAGTGACACCAGCCAAGGAGAAAACACCACGAAGTTGTCCCCATCCAGCCACCTTGTCTTGCCACCTCCTGCCAAGAGAAAGGCAAAGTCCCTCTGCGGGTTCTGGCCATGACCAAGCTTCCAGCTACCATCAGATCATGCCAGATGCCTTTCTCAATGGAACTCTGCTACCAGAGAGATAAGCAGAGTGGGGGGGAAGACTGATACCACTTTTCCCTTTTTTCCTTCGAATCATGTACTCAGCCGTGGAGCACTATCCTGACGGGGTGTCCCCAGCATTTTGGGTCTCTGTTCTGTGGAGTCTGCAAGATTTAGCACTTTTGTATCTGGTAGTTATTTGCCCGTTGCTCTCCTGCTTGTTAGTAAACTGTTATTTTTTCAATTACATCTATTTGTATTCATTCCTTATTGGTGAAAAAGGATTGGTTGAACCAAGGGAGGCAACTCATTCCAGAGTGTTCTCATTTAAATTGTCTCAAACCAGGACAGCCCTATAAAAGATAGGCCATGTATGTCAAACAGAACCCTCTAGCTCCTTAAGTCTGTGCACTGATTGTAGACGACAGTTATTTACTGGAAGTCCCACTAACATAGACACAAGAACATAAAACATCCTTCAGTCCAAATTTTTATTATTGCACTCCTAGAGTCCATTCTAGCGAATTTAAAGCATATGTTCAAAAGCTCATTAGGTACAGACACATGTGAAAAGCATATAGTTCTCCACAGAGAGAAGCAGTTGTCACTGTCTAGAAAAGAGTGTTTGACCAGAGAAGTGCTCCTCAGGTGAAAAGCAGTGGAATCTTCAGACTAAAAATGCACTTCAACAGTGGTCAGAACATGAACAAGCTCATCACTAGACCTCCTATTTTCCACTAGGATTAAGAAACAGTCTAATGTCATATTTCAGTTAACTTATTTTCAAGCCACCTATTTTCTCTATTTCATAACATAATGCAGTGTTTATAAATCTACTTTCCAGCTGATTTGGAGGCTCACCTGCTTTGTTACAGAGGTAAATTGAACAGATGGGTGTGTTGAGTCTTCAAGTAGAAAGGTACATTTTGGGGAGGATGGAGCAGACAAAACATCCACAGGAGGAAGAATAAACTCCCATACTATTCTCAACTTTGATAAACCCCATGTTAAGACACAAAAAAACATTTATTCTTAGGACTAAACAGTGCTAGATCAAGACAACAAAACCCCCATGCCCTTTTAAGACAATGCATTTCTTCTTTTAGAGAGAGCCTGGTATTTTGCAATGTAGAAGAATACCAGAAGTTCTGCCATAGTTTCACAAACCACAAAATAGCAACAGAATGTGAAATTTTGCTACAACCCATAGTTCGTATATCCTCTACCTAGTAAAACAATTACATTGATGACCTTTGATTTCAACCGTAAATTATGCACATGGAATATCTCCTGTTAGAATTTAATATAATTTCCCTACAGTCACTGCCCTCTGTACTTCTAAGGCACATATTTACCTCCAGTTCTCACTTCTTTTCCCTGAATCTAGTCTACACTACTGATTCTGTACTGTCAATCAGAACTTCAAAAAGGTGTCAAAGCACACTGTCACTTCTATGGATTCAGTGGCCAAAAGGTCATATTTAATTGAGTGAACCCACTAAAAGCCTTTAACACACTGAGCAACACAAACTGTCTAGAAGACAGCACTGGGAGTAAGGTATGACAAAGTCTGACTGAATTTGGTTAAGTAACAGAAAACAGCAGTGTTTTCTGACTTATGCAAGGCAATTTAACTGCAGCAGATAAAATTCTTAGTTTAGTTTTCCTCTGTCCATCCAGCCTTCAGAGTTCTGTATGTGCAAATATCTTACAGTAGAGAACAATCAGTATCAGTCTACATTAACTACGCAACATCAGGCTAACTTGCTTAGTAAGAAAAACTCCCATCATTCAGCAAGTACTGGCATCACAGAATGTATGCCCTACCTCCTTAGCATCTACCACCATCCATCTATTTCAACTGTTACTCCCAAATCCCTCTGCTGTTAGCAAGAAGATTTGAAGACAATGATGGTATATCCCTGGAACCCAGCTGCTCAAGATGTAAAGGCCATGAAGTTCTTTATACGGCCACGTGAGGCTTTGTTATATGCAAAATTGCAAAAAATTAGTTTTCTGTGTTCTTCACAAACAGTACATCAAGTTTTCTGAAAGTTCTGTATCTGTATTTCATGAACTCTACAAAGCTTGCAAACAAGGCAAACAACGTATTGTTTCAGTAAACTGAAATCCCCACCAGTTGGAACTGTTTAGAATTTAATCTGACCACTCAACACTAAACTGAACTAGTATTACAGTGTTCTTCAGAAAGCCTTACTTTTTTTTGTGTAAGTGACCTGTTCTTTACTCTAAGTTCTTTCAAATCAGTTTTAAAATTTCTGTCCAAATGTTAGTATTAGCACTTAAATTCACTGACATGTACGTCACGCACACCAAATTTTGACTAACAAATTAAGAACATTAAAAAAATGAAATGAAAAAACATGTAAAAAAAGTTACAGCTGGAAGAAGCAAGTAGAGCTCACTAGCCCTTAAACCAGTTGTCTCTGAACAGAATAAAAGGAGTACTGCTTTTGACCTGTACTGCTGGCTTTCCCAAGTGCACAGGAACTACTTGAATTACTTCTGAAGCAACTTCTTCAGTACAGCCAGGTATGTAAGCAAACATCACAGTTAGGCCAAGAACAGTATTTCAAGACCTGGCCTGTTTGCACTAAGCAATTGTAATGATATTCCTGTTACTCTGGTCACACTTCTTCTAAAGCAACTTTTGGCCGATTTCTAATTTCAGTTTTATGGAAAATGGGTCAGGCAAGAAAAACACGGGAAATGAAACTTACCACCCATGGCCTTTTCCTCTCAAGCATCTCTATTAAGTCTACATGGTGCTTGCGTTCATGGTATCTTTCAACATCTTGCTTGTACCGTTCAACCCTCTGTTTCATTTTCTCCAATGAGTTCGTTTTTTCTCTGCATAAGTTCTGCAATGTATATTTTCATGTGGTTACAGTATCTGCTTTGTGAAAATCCTTCTCAGAAAATAGTCTACATCTCACATGTACATTAAAACAGAAATTTAACACTAGAGGGCACATATTAGTATAGCTACTATTAGTAGCTATATATTATAGTATATAACTATACATATAGTATATAACTATATACATTAGTATATAACTACAAGGGAAGCATCCAACAAGATAAAAACAGGATAACAAAGTATTAAAAGAATGGCCCGCATGGCTAAGGACAGACACTGTTTCCAGAACACTGTTCCTTTCCCTCTTTTGTCTGTCTCTTCCATTTCAAGGAAGTTAGCAAGACTAAAGCAAAGGACCATCCTATGACAGCCAATGACTTACAAAAGAATTAAAAGACCTGTCTAGGAAAGTTGTTGCCGGTCAAGAATCCCAGAGAAGCAAGGAGGACTTGACAACAGGCAGCCCTTGTCTTTTGTGTCCAGCCCATTTGCACACATTTTGTACTTACAAGCGTGTGAGCAGACTTCGTAAATAAATACCACCTTCTAATTCTGTAGGATCTCAGGGTAATATTTATTTTAGTTTTCCTACAGTCACTGCTCTCTGTCTAGTCTAAAGTGCATATTTACCTCCAGTTCTCTTTCCTTTTCCCTACTATTTTTCAGTTCACAATGAAACTGGTACATCTCCGGAGAACCAACAGATTTTTCAGTGGCTTCAAGCAGCTCAACCTTACTCATTTCAGCAAATTCTCCAACTTTGTCCTACAAAATTTAAAAAAGTTACAAAAATAGGGGATTAGCTGGAACAGTGCAATACAGTATTACTGGACTTACACACTGCAACATACTTCTCATGAACATCACCTGACTTGCAGTTCTATGCTAAATAGCCCTGGCACAGATAATGACCATCTCATGGAAGAGTAATCAAACTGTCCAGAACATTAGTTTTCAGGCTGCTGAAGCTACACCTGTGCAATATAAATACTACAACTTACTCAAAAGTTAAGTCACGCAGAAGTTAATATTAAAATTGGCAACCAAGTCTATTAGGAAGCATTACTATTGAAGGCAGAAGAACAGCTCAAAACCAAGACTGATGCAAAAAGTGCGCTTGCCATTGACACAGAGCCAGAGAACAAATAAACCAAAACTATCAACACAGTAATATTGACTGAACTTTTATGTATTAAAGAGAAAATGTTGTTTTAAACATAAAGTTATGTTGTCAGAGTATGCTGAAAGTTCTCAACAAGTATTGTATGTAAATGAATACCTGGTGTATTTTTGTTTCTGCAGTATTAGCTTTCTAAATTCTAATGCTTTTCTGCATGTCTTCTTGAATACAACAATAAGCCCATGGTTGGCTAGACTCTGATTAGGTTTCCTTTTACTACCATCCCTGATGATCCACATGAACTGAGAAGGAATCAGTCACAACTTTACGATACAATGTGAGGCAACATAGCTATGTGCACAGGAATTCTGCTTGTGCATGGATTCAAATGTGGAAAGTGCCTGTAGTATTCTTTATTCTCCTCTCTTCTTTAAGACTTGTTTTCCATTAGGATGGTTTTACTCTTACATAATTCAATCCTATATATCTTTAAGCCCTATGCTCAAGAAACTGCTGAGCCACAGATACTACCAAAAAGGCTCTATTAGCAGCCTCTGTTCCTACTGTAGATTCATTTAGTAGGAGTTCTTTCTGGTGGTTGTGGGTTTTTTTGGTTTTTTTTTGAGAAGGAAACCCAGACAACTCTTTGCCTTCATTTACTGGTGCAGGAACTGATTGGGTGTAACCAGAAAAAAAGGGGCACGCAAGCCCACAGACTGGGAAAGTCCAGGATACATAACTAACTACAGGAACCATGCAGGTTAAGATACAGATACGTATCTGTATAGATATGTACCTATACACGTATAGATATGTGTTAGATTCTGAGACCCTAAAATCTTTTTCCTACACATCTATAGTTTTTATAGCAGCACAAAAGGACAGAAAGGACTGCTGCGAGTGCTGCTACTCAAACACCAATACAGAGAACATAAGCACCTTTCCTATCAGAGTCAACAGGTACAAAACTGTCAAATTAATGAGCTCAAAAGGCCACACAGCTCCTCTTTTCTTTCACCACCACACCAGCATTGCTCCCTCATCCTTTTGGTTCTTTGTGCCGTCTCATTACACTATATGAAGTGCTACTAAAGCTAACCAGCAATAAAATCCTCTCTAAACACAGTATTTTTTTTTGCACTGTCTTTCAAAATTAATTCATACCTGAGGGAGAAACTGGCACAAATTGTCCACCTGGACGTTTAAGGCCACAATCTGTTCTTCCACTGCTTTCAGGGTTGCTGGCTTTTTATTGATAAACCATACAGACGCATTGCTCACCACATGGATCTCACGTGTGATAATAATATTGCCTGGTGGCTTAAACCTGATTAATGGAAAGAAGTATTTACACTTTCAAGAACATGCAAAGGTTACCAAGTCAAATTATTACTAGAATTTCTAGATAGCTAAATATTTAATCTAAATTGACTGGACAGTATCATCAGATTCTCATTTTCATGCTTCAGAAAACATCCAGTACTTCACTGAATTAAACTCACGTGGGAAATACCAAGAATATCTGCAAATCTTAGCTCAGAAGAAGTTACTTCTATATAAAGGAAGAAGTTACTCTATATAAATGAGATGCTCATGCTGAATGTGTGAAACATTTAGAAGTTGTTACAAATGTGAAGCTTCTAGAAAAGCTTCATTTGTGTGAGATTTACTAAGTTTCAGTATGTCTTTTAAAATAAGTATTAGTGCACAGAAGCATATCAGTAAGCTGTGTATATACATCCCACTTGGGAATAAAAACAGCTGACAGTACAAAAATTACTAATTTATTTTCATTTTCCGCTTTTAAAATCCAGTAAAGACACATTATTATCATTTAGTTCTCTACCTTAATACCTGTTATCAAAAATATAGTCTGGTTAAGATATGGAGCAATAACAAGTAAGTCAAACTCCTGAAATTTTCATTTACCATTTTGATCTAGAAATTGTCTAGTGCCTGTTAAGCATACTGTGAAGGATGGAGAATACAGACTGGTAGAGATGCCATGTAGCTCAGGAGACTTCAGAATAGAGGTCAGTGTAGAAGTGAGTACTCATCTGCTGCCAGTGTGTGGCAGAGATATGATCCTTCCTCTTGAATACTGAATTGTTATTTCCTGAAACACCTCATCTTAATTTATCAGACTTCCTTCAAGAGACCTACAAAGTCATGCTCCTTTCTTTCATTAAATTAACTTTTTACTACCATAACTTGGTTTTAGCTACATTTCAAGGGCCAAATTCAATAAAGGCAATACATGCCTGAATAACTCCAATTTTTAGCTCCTGTCAAAAAGCAATCTTCTGCACTACTGCTCTCTCAGCCTAGCCTAGATGCTGTATTTAAATATTTTCTACCAATCAGGCAAAGGACTCAACCACATTGCAACCATGACATCCCAGGCCTAAAGAGCCATGAAATGTCTTCACACACTGCAAGATTCTTTCCAGACTTTCAAGTAACATTGGGATGTATCTATGGTAAAACAATCACACCATCTACCTGAAAGACATCCTATCTCCTGAACCCATTGCTTGGTCAGTTTCTAGAGGTCACTCCCACAAGAACAAAAATGGACAGGACTTGTTCAAACGCCTGCTCTGTTTTGTTTTTTTTTTTAACTTTAATTACATTTTCTTTTTAGAAAATCTGATCAGGATGGTCAATTGTTATACAAAGGAACACAGGCTATGAATCAGCTGACTAGCTCTATTTCCTGTTTTATTCAGGCAAACAGCTCATGTTAAGGCTTACAAAAATCACCTATGTCACTGCATCTACAAAAAAGGAAGCATGTAATATTGCCTTATGCTAGAAGCTACTAATGGAATTTCACAGTCCAAATAATTTTCAGTTGTTCTGTTTCGCAACAGCTTACCTACAAGACTGCATTAGCAGGAATTAGTCAGATATCTTTTTTTTACTCCTGTTGCATCAGTATGTGGTGTTTTCAGTAAAAATGTAGGGGAGCCCCTCATACCAGCACTATCAGTTTAAGAACATGAAAGCAGAACAATCTGTTTTAAAATTTAGATTTTTGTCTCTTCTAATGCAGTAAAAAGATTCCAACCACTACATAATGTCAGCAGAACTGACTATACTTGAATCATCCAAATCTTAAACATCCTCAAATGCTAAACACAGCTTATACAACAATCTTTATTTATAAATTTTTTGCACCTAAAGACGTGGTGAAATGCTTCAGAAAGTGAGAACAAAAGTAGCCATCATAGCTTACTTCTTGTGTGATAATTATTTAACCTTAAAATTCTGAAGTCTGGTGGGAAAAAAAAAAAAAAAAAGGAGAAATTAAGCCACCAGCTTAAAGACAGAACCCCGTACACCAAAACTTTTTCTCACAATCTTGTGAATGACTGTGTGGGGAAACGATCTAATTAAAACTGCATGAGAAAATCCAGTTTTACTACTTACAGTTCAATTTCCACTAGGCCTTTCATGTACCCCTGCTTCACAAACTGACCGACCTACAAAATTAATTTAGAAGTTGTTATTGCAAAACAACAGTGCATTAAAATGTAGTATCTTACAAAAATACACATTTGTATAATAGAGCTGCTGCAATGGCATATTTTATTGAAAACTTAAAATTAAAAGCAAATTTTTTTTTCGTTGTGCATTAACTAAAAATAAGGAAGACAATATTATCTTCCACCAGAAGCATTAGAACTTCCTCCACAAGTAATTTCTATCAACTTCAGCCTCCAAAACTGAACAAATTATAACCAGAGATCCACAGAGAGGAAGAAGTCCTTATGAATTTAGGGAACAAAGGCAAGACAACTGAAAAGGCACTGCTGAATATCTGTACTAACAGAACTGTCAGTTTTAGTAGTATGCAAAAAAAATCATGAGAAGTAAAAAGAAATACCAATACACAGTACTGCTATGCAGTCAGTTTCCATATTTACATTTTTGCTCATTTACATATTTTTGCTCATGACTGAGCAGCTACAAGAGAATATATGCAATCACTTAGGCACCCAGATTCATTGCTCCAAAGACTCAAATACATTGCATCCAACAAGAATATCCAAGAAAACAAGCAAAAAACTTGAAAATTTTGAAATACTAACTTCCTATTATAGTGTCAGTGCATGAAATCTTGGCAGTAAAAAGTGAAAATACAGCGGAGCAATCCAAATTTCATCTAAATCAAAGATCAGTGCCTCCATGCTTTTAGCTGAATTCTTGAGACACATTAGGAGTGTGTTATTTCTGAACATACTATGTATTTGGGAATTTATTTTAAACTTCATATTTCTCCTTTAATTGGTACTTCTGATCAAATGTTATTTACGCCATTAGGTGGCATTTTCCTACCTCACTGTGGATGTTTAGCCATCTTCAAATATAACATCTAGTGCACTCAGGTTTAAGTACAATTAAGGTGTTTCCATTTCATAATTCATACATGACAAGAAGCAGTTAATTAAGACAAATCCCCTTTGTCTCTGGACCAGGTTACTCTTCAGTTCAAATACCTTACTTTTTACAAAAGTAAAGCAAATCAATTAACACAGTCTTTCCCCCCATCCTCTGCTGAACAGTGCTCTGAATGAAATTCTGACTAAACATGAAAATTACAAAAACTCATAGTTACCTTATCAGCTCGTGCTAGGAAAGAAGGTTTTCCAGCCAGTCCCAGGCAAATGGCACAAACAATGCTTGACTTGCCTGTTCCATTAGCACCTAGAACCACGTTCAGGTTGGGCCCTGGATATACTTCACATGCATTGTATGTTCTGGAAAACAAATCAAGTTTCTGAATTCTAAAACACTACATTACCTTAAAAAAAATTGTATAGCAACAATTCATTCTTTATTAAACAGGTAAAATTACCTCATCTAGACTCAGCTCTGACATACTGCTTTATAAGAAAATCTCAAGAGTGAAAACTAACATTTCAGTGAAACACCATGAAATACATTTCTACCAGCCAGAGTACACATCAGAACTTTCTTTAAAACTAGTGATTATAAAGAATGAAATCCAGCAATAAGACGACAATTTTTATTGAATTTATTAGGGTATTATCTTATTTTACGTATCAAAAACGAAGGCAGAAAATTGATCATGCAGTAGCTTTCTTGAGTTGCAACCTTAGCCCGTCATAAGTATTTGTTTTTCTTTCTAACTGCGTTAGATATCTTTCATCATGTGCACCCAGCATGCCTACTGCTATAGTAACTGTGGGGAAGAGACCAAACCCACCCATGCAAACTCGTATCAAGTTAACACTCTAAATTTATAAAAATTGCACCATTTGATGTTCTATTCCTGCACTGTGCCAAACACAGGGAGGAGCTGATAAGGAGGAATACAAACCAGTTAATGGCAAATACACCAAAGGAGGAATACAAACCAGTTAATGGGAACACAATGCTATAAACCATATACTTGCGGAAGAGAAGGTATCTGAATCCTTAACACGGATTTAAATTACGCTCTTCAAAGACTCAATTAACATCTGTCGCATGACACATGCACAACACNCTTCAAAGACTCAATTAACATCTGTCGCATGACACATGCACAACACTACTGAAGGTTTTCAAGGCTGACACGGAGCTACGAGCAGACGAGCCGTAAGAAAATGGCCTGACAACTTCTACCAATAACCACAACACATCCAAACACAATGGCATTCGCAGCACGCAGCAGCGAGAAAAAACACGTGCAAAAGGCCACAGACACCTCATTCTAACGGTGCTCAAGGCCTGCCCCCACCGCCGTATGAGCATCTTCTGCACTCTCCCCTGCTCCACAACCAACTGCCTGAGACAAAGAGCACGCAGAGGCTACAAGGACAACGGGAACCATCACCTCTGGGGAAGGCGGGCCGACACCGGGGAACGCGCCCCCAGGAAAGCGACACTACGCTGACACCTGGGGCTCGTAACCCACACAGCAGCGTCTCCGAACTCCGCACTCCGAGCACGGAACCACCTTACAGGGAACACCGCTTCCGGCACTGCCTTCTCCAGTCCCCGCAATGCGCGGTACCCGCGACGAACCCACTCCGCTGCTGGTCCCTCTACGGTGGGGCGGAAGGGGCAGGCCGCCGCCGCTCACTCACAGAAAGTTCTCCATGTAGATCCTGACGATGGAGCCCAGGACGAACGGGCAGTGAGACTC
>VZRZ01000910.1:127666-150248 GCA_013398175.1 Climacteris rufus | reverse complement strand
GGCGGGGCGTTGTGGCGCTCGTTGATGAAGCGGCCGTGGGGGTGCTGGCCTGAGTGGGGCCGGGTTGCGCTGTTACTGAGCACCGCGTTCCGCTGCCCGTACGTTCCATTCACCACTCCAATTCCTGCCTACATTTAAACCGGTTTGCGCGACTGGGCCTGTTTAGTTGGAGAGGACTGAGGAGGGGATCTCATTAGTGCATATAACTGTCTGAAAGGCGGGGCCAAGAGCATGGTGTCAGACTCTTCAGTGGTGGCCAGGAAACAAGATGAGGAGCAATGGCCATAAACTACAACTTANGGCGGAAGGGGCAGGCCGCCGCCGCTCACTCACAGAAAGTTCTCCATGTAGATCCTGACGATGGAGCCCAGGACGAACGGGCAGTGAGACTCGGCGCCCCTTACAGCCTTCCCGGCCGCTTTCGCCTTCTCCCGCGCTGCCGCCATGTTCCTCCGCAGCACACTCCTCCCCAGCGGTCGCGCTCGCCTGCCCTGAGAGGGCGGGGCTGAGCCGCCCTGCGGCTTCTCATTGGCCTGAGACGCGCGGTGNATGAGGAGCAATGGCCATAAACTACAACTTAAGAGGTTCCACCTCAACGTGAGGAAGAATTTCTTTACACTGAGAGTGGCAGAGCACTGAAACAGCTTCCCAGAGAGGTCGTGGAGTCTGCCTCTCTGGAGACATTCAAACCCCACCTGGACACGTTCCTATGTCATCTGTTCTAGGTGACCCTGCCTTGGCAGGGCTGGTTGGAATAGGTCATCTCCTGACCTCTCTTCCAACCATAACAATTTTGTGATTCTGTGATCCAGGCTAATGTTCCAAGCTGCCTGTCACACAGCAGGAGTTGGTTTGACAGCAAAAGATTCCAGACCAGAAAGCTTGACCTTACTGGGTATTTCTGGTAAGCTCAAGGTGAGCTTAACTCCCATGAGCCATGAATCAAGGCTGAGGCCTAATGAAAATTTCCAAGTGGCCCAAACCAAGGAGTGTGGCAGGGGAGTGCACCACAACAGACAACTCATGTTTTGTTTGAGGTGGGATGAGAGTCAGGTTTTCTGTTTTTCAAAATGTGAGGGGTGGAACATTTGGAATCAATGTGTCTTTCATGTTGCAGGAGAAGCATGCTCTCTTCAGCCTTTGACCTTACACCACGGTCCCTTTGGAGCAGCAGGTCTCCCGAGTGAAGGCAGTCGCACGGGCAACCTGTGTTCAGATCAAAGTAGATAAAATGTGAGGTCTTTTAGTGCTTGGCGTGAGCTGTCTTAGTGAAGCTTCACAATTGTGAAATTAGGCTTATATTAGGTTTGTTTTGGTGCGACAACATAGTCAGACAATACCATTTTATTCACTTTATAAAGACAGAATAACAGTGATATTTTATGTTGTTATTCTGGATTTCTATTGGTGTAACTGAGATCTGAATTTGACCCTCTTTTCGGAAATTCATAAGGCTAATGACAAAATGAAAACTAATGTGACAATATTTAACAAATAAAAACAATATTAAACAGGAGGACAGTATAAAGCAAGAGGACAAGAAACAGGCTTTCCACTGGTTTCAGGACAAGCTGAGTTTCACTCCAACACAAAGCTGCATTTACAGCAAGCAAATATATGCTGATTATTGCCTGGGGTGTTATAGCTGCTTTTCAAGGTTTCTTTTTCATTTTCGTTTTACAGATTGTGATACAACTCTGATCAAAGCAATTACTTTTAAGTTCTTCAGTAGTTTTTGAAGAAATATTCAGACATTAAACAGGCTTAGTATAGCAAGTCTCAGAAGGACTGTCTTTGCCCTGGTGTGGTCCCAATACAGCAACTGCAGCAGTGAAGAAAAGAATAGTAAATAAAAATGGATCCAGGGCAGAAGTTAATTGCATGGGGAGTTGCCTATTTGGACAGAGCTGATTGAATATTTTTTTATCTCACCATAAAACTGAAGTTTTCCAGTGAAGAAATCTTAATGCACCTGCCCTAGTTTTCAAATGTTTTGCAGCCATTCTTTCACTGGTCTGTGAATGTCCTATTCGATAAGCTGATACTCAGCCGGCTCTGAGGTAATTGGAAGCCGCCTTTCAAATTCTCACTCTGATTTTTAATTCCTGCAGCAAAAATAATTGGAAAGGTGATGCTCCCTACTTAAGGAATAATTTAGGCCTTCTGTTTTGCAGATTTTTTTTGTTGTTTGGTTGGTTTTTTTCCCCCAGTCAGGACAATGGCTCACACTCACACCTTCTGGATAAATACTTCCCTCAGTGATACTGATAAAATCATTGTATAGTGAGGTGCCTAGAAAACACTCACTGGAGAATAAGTTAGACTCCTTCATTTATGTCTTTATCAGCCTAAATCTGATTACTTTGATGGAGTGAAGCAGAGTTGCATAAATCATTAGAGACAGCAGTCTAACAGCTATACTTCATACTTCATTTCATTTACATGTAGAGAACCACCAAACCGGATTATTTTAATCACTTCATCTTCACTTGTTTTCTGCTTAGATAATTTGAGTTGCATATTGATACCAAAGCATCCACTTTACAGAATGTTATAGATGGCCACAATTAGAATTGACTTTCATATATTTAAATTATTAATTAAATTAGTAAGTCGGTAAGTTAATTGTTATTGTTAAGGAGTTAAGAGTTTATCACAATGTCACTTTGTTACAATTGTTATTTGTTAATGTTGTTATGATGTACCTTTGAGTTAACTCTATGTTTTTTATTATTTATTTTATCTTTTAATAGTTTCAATGGATTTAATAGGGACAAGATGGCTGCCAGAGACAGAAGGCAACCTTCCAGAACTTTCCCTACAGAGTGCCAATCAGGGCATCAATCAGGCCAGACCCCACCTAATTTAACAACTGGGCATGCTCCCTGTGGGTGGGATTGAGCCAGACCACCCCGGGATGGGTCAGTATCACCAAGACCCAGGATTGGAGGAATGGAACGATGCCCTTGAGTGACACTGAAGGGGGATAGAAGGAGCTGCATGGGCTCTGGAGGGTGTGCCTCTGGCCAGACTCACCACACACCCAGTGCTGTGCTTGGTCTTGCGAGCATCCCCTATTGTTAGTCTTATTTAATTAATAAACAGTTAAATTTTTATAAAGTGAGGCATCATTTCTCACACAGAACAACTGTAAAACTATATTGATACACAGGAAACAGTCCATTGTTTCTGTTTGCTTTCATTTTCAAATAATAGCAAGAGTGATATGTTCGTAAGCAGCTAACAAGGGATAGGCATGTGGGCAGACTGGCAGATAAGATACCAATTCCTTTTGGCTCTTCCTCAGTCTCTAGGAAACAGGAGCTTCAATCTGTGTAGTTCAATAAATACATGAGTATTGAATGTATTACATTGAACAATCTCTTCAATTCTTTCTGTCACCAAAATGAAAATTTACTAAAGATGCAAGGGCTCATCGCAGGTGCTGTTGATCCTTATACGCTGTTAGGAAAAGTATATGCTTAGTTCTGAAAGGAGCAGAATATGGTGTCCATAGGAATAATTTCTACCACTCATACATGGCTTCTTGCAGCAGTTCAGACTGTTTTCTGTCAGCTTTCTTAGGTGATGTGACCCACACATTTTGTTATCTTCATGTTCAAAATAAGGAATTCAGGCTACTTTATTAGGTTTAGTTCTTTCTCCTTACACTGATTAGTATGAAATCCAGAGCAGAGAAGTAAGATGATACTCAAAGGTATACTTTATTAGGAAGTTAAAATAATTAAAAAAAAAATCCCTTACACACAAAAAAAACCGTTACACACAAATACACAAATACAATCTTAAAAAATAACAAGATGTGTGAATTCAGTTTCCTGTTAATATAAATGCAAGACATCTGTGGCTGGGTAAAGTGTAAGTGCATTTTCTGTGAGTATACAAACTTATTAATAAAAATACCAAACAACAAGGCTTTCATCCCAGAAAACATATGGCTTTAAAGTGTTTCATTTCATATAGTTCCACAGGTCAGCAGCTTTTGCTGAATTACACTGAACACTAGAAGTTAGTTTGTTATTGGCAAAGATGACAAATATATTTGTTATAGTAAAAAAATACACTATCACAAAAAATTGCCAGCAGAGCATTAAGTTTCCCAGAGAGATTTGTCATTATGAATAATTGCACTTTACCTGTAGGATATTACTAGTAGCTAACACTATTTTCTTTGTTATTTCAAAACATTTATAATTCTCTTCACAAAAATCCATTCTATCCCCAACACAAAACATTCACTGAATGCAGATTTAAGATAACACAATATTGAATTTTAATTGTGCAACTTGAATTTCCTTTTTTACTTATACACCAGAAAGGTTAAAAAAATTTAAAATTAATTATCTGTGCAAAATGGGAAGCTTTTATGTAATAACTGATACCTCATGCAAAAGAGGAAATAATATAAAAAAAAATTACGGTCTAAGAAGCCCTGAGTCAATAATTTCATGGAAAAGGTGAGGAACATGAGTGTCCCGAGTTCTTCCTATGTATTGGTGTATATCCAAACCAGTCCAGTATTTACTTAAAACATATTGTAAAATAGGCAGTTTGTGCAGTTTCTCACACACAAGTCTTCTACGCACTTCATTCGTTTCAGCAGACTGTATTTAATACTCAATTTCATTTAAGGTGTCAGGGTAGCCTGATGAGAATTGGATTTCTTCCATTTCTAGAATACAAAGAAGGAAGAAATACTGTAATTATTTGTATTTTTGTCATACATAAGAATACTTACAGCAGAATGTAATTAACATGCTATATTTGAACGAGACTGTTAAATGGTTTTTAAAAGTGTTACAGCCACTTCACCAGTTCAGATTCTGAGGATGGTCTCACACTATATTAGAAAGTAAAAGTTCTGCACTAACGCAGCAGCATGCTACTAAATTCAAACCCATTAAGTGGGGACTCAGGGGAAGAAGTATCACCTGCCTAATTAAGACAAGCACTGAACATTGCTAGGTGTCTGTTATGAAGTATGTTTAAACTTACCTAAACAGGGTCCTGTCTGGAACAGAATATCATCAACAGCAGTGTCACTTCTTATTGACACACCACGGATCGCCTCAAAAATAATCTGTAAAGGTAAGACACAGCTTTTCATGAATCTCACAGGTGGAAGGAGTTAATAATAGCCATGCAACCTATTCAAGAGATACCCTTTCCCCTTTGCTTTCTCCTCTCTCTTACCTTTTCCTAATTTTCAGGCTCTTAAAGTGAGGTAATTAAACCCCCCTCACAGCATATGTGGTTAGTGATCAGCGCAATTTTGTGCCCAGTGCTGTTTTAGTCATTAACTATTTCAGCTTCCTGTTTCACAGAGAAACTAAAGCAGGCTTTGCCTCTGACAATACTGAAATGATGTTGAAACCAAAGACAGAGCTCTGCCTTTGCATCCTCGTTCTCCTTGGTGCCCCCTTAGAAAGACCACCCTCCAAGAAGCTGCCATATTATCACAGCTCAAGTCTAGACAGGGCTACAGACAGCTGAAGGAAAAGAAATTGCACAAATGATCTTAAAAAGTCTCCATCACTACTGACAAGAAATGATGGAATTTAAATATTTTAATGTAGCATTTTAATGCTTTTAAAATATTTTGAATTAATAATATTTTCCTACATGCAACATCTTTAATAAATCCCTCCCTAACTTCATTTGTAAAAAATTACATGTTACTTCATGTTCTTCAGGTGTCCATTCAATGCCATCTGCATTTTGAGATTTTTGTGTATTTTTTTTTGAAACAACCCAAAATTTGGATTCTATCACATAGTTCACTTCAGTATTCCAATTTGACAGCCTCTTGCATGTTTTTCTTACCTGGTAGTTTGTATCACTTTCGTACTCTATCAGTCCCCTTAGCCATGAGATGCTTTGTTCTCCTGTCCTCCTCCACAAAGGAATCTCTTCATCATCCCCTTCCTTTTTTAGATAAACACTTAATAATCCGGTCCCAGCTCCATACATATGATAGAAAAATGTCAGGCACTGTTTTCCAGATGTTCCTCTTAGCGATCTTGAAACAAGGTATGCTCTCTGTCCATAGACCATGTTAGATGCCTCTATATACATGTAGTAACCTTAAAAAGATATACAACCAAATATTAGCAAAGTAGGATACATTATCTTGGCATGTTCATTATGCTCAACATGCTCATTATATAAAAAACCCCTAGGATTGTAACTATTTTGATAAGGATTTTCAAGGCATAGACTGCAATATTTGTAAACTGTAAGATTTGTGATATTGCAATAATTGTGTACTGTAATTATGATGGGTTTCAATTCGTAAAGCCAAGAGATTATCTAGTCTTTCTAACAAGTTTATAGTATGATTCAGCCCTTAGAACCAAAGGCAGGTTATTTCATTATGCTGTAATATGAGCTGTAGGTTTTGATTTTTAACTGAAGGAACTTTCAAGCATAGAAAACCACAAAAACTTTGCAATAGATTGTACTAGGTACAAACCATCTTGTGAATTCCCCAATACACTGTATGAAATTATCTTTTCCTTATGGACCTACAGCTGTAGATAACCTTCCTTTTCACCCTTTCTGTTCACTGCTACTTACCATCAAACTAGAACCTGGTTTAGAGGGGATGTCTTCAGTAGAGGTTTGTGCAGAAAATAGGACTCGACTATCACAAGCGACTCTCAAACATCCATTGGCTGCTATTACTGCTCTCAGCATTTCTCCTGTCTCACTGATCCTTGGGAATTCCCTCTGCCTCTGAAAGCAATCTCACCCCCAGGAGTCGTGGTGACAGACAGGCAGATAACACCACATAAAGAGAGCAATGGGACGGCATGAAGAGTTGCTGTATTATCTAAGTTCACTGTCTACTGACAGAGCATGCAGGTCAAAACACAAAACAGCTGCCTTATGCAGCAGATGGGATGTGGGGATGCCCCTCAGTCTTCTGACACACCTCAGTTTTCTCCAATGTGTGACAACTGAATGATGGATTGAGGGGCATATGAACTTGCCTTCCAGCAATTAATGGCTTGAACCCTTAAAAACTTGGTTATATCTGTTGAAATAGGTAACCACAGAAAATATAAAGGAAGAAAATACAATAGCTGCTCTTAAACAACAATGCACTCTGATTGAAATGAGGAGTTTGTTTTACATAAGTAAGCACAAGTGCTTAGCATAAGGAAACAAGTACTTAGCATAAATAAGCACAAGTGCTTAGTGTGTGTAAACAAGTGCTTAGCACAAGTAAATGTAAGTGCTTACTATAAGAAAGTCTGGCAGGCCTGGCTTGACATAAATATGACTTAACTAAGTAAAGGCTTTAGACTTAGTTTACCAGAATAGCTAACTGCAAGTAGGGAATCGTCCCTAGGAAGGGAAGTGATAAGGAAGACTAGCCGATTTAGGGCACGTAGACTGCATGTGGACAGCGCGTGGACATTAGTTTAACATATAGGTGTCTGACGCATTCTATAGCTAACTGCTTGCTTATCGGGTACTAACCATAGGAGTGCAAGGATGTGTGGGATTTTTAATAAAATTGCTATATAAACCCTCTGAAATTTATATGTGGCAGAGAAGCACTTTGTGGGGCACGAACCCCTGCTCTCCCACAGGCTAAAAATAAAGCGCTTTTGGCGGACAATTTGTTTGTCAGTCAGTTCCTTTGAATCATTATAGTGATTGATTCGTCTGAATTTCGAGACAGCTGCATGTACATCAGAGGGTACACCTTAGGCAATGATTGGTGCTGATGCAGTTTTCTGTGCACTTATGCTAATGGAGGCCCTGCTTGCCTAAATACTTTGAATTACACCAATAAGCTTGTGGAGCAGGTTTTTAAGACAAAGGGCTTGTGGCATCTCTTTTATTCTTCGTGTTTTCTTCTAAGTTTGAACCTGAAGGTATTCATGCAGAAGAGATCCCAACCACTTACACAGCTTGCTGCTAAGAGATGCATGAAATAAGGAATAAACATTGTCACAGCCTTAAAAGGCCCTCAGTTCTAAAGGCAAGCTATCAGCCTCTCATCTCAGACTACTTAACGATCCACATAAACTGAAAATAGGTCTAAAGTCAGTTTCAAGGAATAGTCACATAAACTGGGATTTTGGAAGGAGCTTTTTCTGTAGGGTTTGGAGAGTCATCCTCTTCTATCTCCCAAGGAAAGGGCTACTTTAGGACATGACAACTAAATTGTCCACATGGCCTACAGATAATTCAGATTCAATGTCACATTCTCAAAACCACTTATGAGTCCCTGCGTAATGTACTTACTTCATTTAATTAGTAACTTTTCTGAACAGAAGAGTAAAAACTTTATCTTCTAGGTTATAATTTAAAATATGTAATTATTATTTTTGATTAACTATCAATCTCTGTTCTGAAAGTTCAATGTGGAGCTTAACTCACCTACCCCAGTAGTGTGGTCTCCTTTAGGTCCAGTGTAAGAAGTGGGAGTTGGACCCCTCTTCCTGTGCCAGCTCCCACGACTTCTCTTCTTCTGGGTAAACACACACTCATCTTTTTCAAAAGTGCATTCTCCAGGACTGGGCAGCAATAACTCTGTAAAAAGAGGATATAGTTTAAAACTTCAGATACAGTAGAGTGATATATGGAGAGATTACACAAGTAATGTATTGCATTTCCTAACTTACAGACATCAATTATAGCTACATAACAATGCTTACAATAGTCACAAACTTATACCAGCTAGCTTCAAACTGGCATAGAAAATTTAACGTAATTTTCTTCACATCTTTGGGAAAATCTGTGCCCTAGTCTAGCTCAGTAACATGTACTAAGATTCTTTAAAACACCTCATACAGTTTATTACTCTTACTCCACAATAATGGTTTGGACTAGGTGATCTTAAGAGGTCTTTTGATTTTAATGTTTGGACTCAATGATCTTAGAGGTCTTTTCTAACCTTAGCAATTCTGTGATTCTATAACAGTCTCTGTTATAGAATTGCCAGTGTAATTTTCTTCACTATTGTGGCACCCCAAGCAGATTAATGAGTTCCAGCATGTATAATGTGGATAATAAATGAGTCTTGTCAGAGACTGGAGTTTCTGTGATCTAAATTCAAAAGCCTCATTTAGCTCTCCTATGTTCCCTTGGCACCAGATTCTACTGCAGCCTACAACAGACTACAGAGCTGCAATTGCTAGAGTATTTCCATTATTTCAATTCTATTAGATCACAAAAAAAGGTGATATAAGTCAGGTGCATGCCAGGAAGCTTCTCTCAGGTCTTCTCCTGTAATATGAATTTGTCATACAGAAGCAGACACTCAGCACTGCCTCCACCTTTTGAAGAGGAGGAAGCCTTGATACCTCTGGGGCATTTTTCAGTCATTTGTTTGGCTGCCATCGGAGACAAATCACAGCATGATTACACCCAGATACCAGTTCTGCAGTTTGGTTCTTTTTCTAATTACTTAGCAATTACAGCAAGGTAAAGCAGACAACTGCTGGAAATACTTTAGAAAAATGGCGTCTTGTTTTATACAAGTGACTCCTCTCTGTTTTCTAAGCCTGAATCCAATCAAAAGAGGCCATTAAAAAGTTACTAGGACCATTGCAAAGGCACAGTTTTATTCCAAAGAAGAATGGGATTATATATTCTGCCTGCCTCATGAGAATGTTTTCTAAATTAGGATACAATCATTGTATTGTCAAACCTCAAAAAGCCACAGAAGAGGGAGTTTGATGAGTTCAGAGACCTCATTAAATGACCTGTGCATGTCAGAGAGTAAAGTCTTGCTGAAAACCATTCAGTTCCTTCTACTGCAGAGGGAGTATTGGACTGTTCTTCTCTCTTCATTAAAGAACTGCAGGTCATGTAAAGGACTGTCTCTTGTCCTTGCACAACTGTGCTTCTTGACTAAAAAACAATAAAGCTGTGTTTTGGAAATACTGCTTTTGGGTCCTTTCCTGGCTTCTTAAAGGCCATCTGAAAACTGCTTTTCACTGAGTTGCACTGTTGGTTTATTTTAAATTTCAATGCCTTCGAAGGACCATTCACCATATACAACTGCACTGGAGTCTGTGAAATTTATTAGGAATTAGCTGGTACCGCTATGAGCAAAAACTGGTCCTCGCTATATGTTTGCTATTTTGCAAAAGTAGGATTTATGCAATACTTACTGGAAAAAAAGAAAAGACAAGAAACTACAACAGGATGAAGGCAGCTGTAGGATAGGCTTAGAAAATGAAGGTGTATGGTGAGCTCTTACTCAAAAGGATAGCAGCTGTTGGATGACAAATACACATGGTCTTACCAGCAGCCTGGCAACTTCCCAGGCTCAATGATATATCATCCAGTGCCACAAGTCCACAGTCCCAGAAGCTTTTACACCAGCTGACAAAGACAACCTGCAATACAGGAAGGAAGTTTCAGGTCCAAAACCTTGCACTGTTAAGGGTCTGAAATTTTAGTGTTTTTTCCAAATGCACAAATAATTTTGAAATCTATAGAACAGAAATAATGAATCCACTTTGTCTTGGCACATGCTGCCACTGACTGAAATGTCGATTCTGGAAGGGACTAGATGTATGTTTTCAATCAAAAGAAAATATTTTCTCACTTTTATAGCCAAATGATGTATATTTGTGTGTAATTCCCATTTTGTTAGCATATATTTTTATCTATGAGAAAACGTGACTCACTGAGGTTGTTGTGGTTTTTTCCTCCCCAATACCCAATGTTATAGATGGACAAAATTGGGATTGACTTTCATATATTTAAATTATTAATTAAATTAGTAAGTCGGTAAGTTAATTGTTATTGTTAAGGAGTTAAGAGTTTATCACAATGTCACTTTGTTACAATTGTTATTTGTTAATGTTGTTATGATGTACCTTTGAGTTAACTCTATGTTTTTTATTATTTATTTTATCTTTTAATAGTTTCAATGGATTTAATAGGGACAAGATGGCTGCCAGAGACAGAAGGCAACCTTCCAGAACTTTCCCTACAGAGTGCCAATCAGGGCATCAATCAGGCCAGACCCCAGCTAATTTAACAACTGGGCATGCTCCCTGTGGGTGGGATTGAGCCAGACCACCCCGGGATGGGTCAGTATCACCAAGACCCAGGATTGGAGGAATGGAACGATGCCCTTGAGTGACACTGAAGGGGGATAGAAGGAGCTGCATGGGCTCTGGAGGGTGTGCCTCTGGCCAGACCCACCACACACCCAGTGCTGTGCTTGGTCTTGCGAGCATCCCCTATTGTTAGTCTTATTTAATTAATAAACAGTTAAATTTTTATAAAGTGAGGCATCGTTTCCACCCAACATGAACAGCTCAAATATCCTTAGCTATCTTATCCTGAAAACCAGGATGTTTTATCCCTGGAAAAATAAATTTGAAAGGGTAATGCAGAGTGATGGCCAAGAGAAATGGCTGTGGCAAAAAGCAAAGAACAATGGAGATGAACTGAAACTACTGTACAAAATGGGATTGTCCATAAATGACTCAATGCCATGATATCGTAGAGCAGGAGACTGGAAATGCTATGCATAATTCAGTGTTCATCTGAGTTTGTGAAGATTAATAACAACATCCAAGATCTTTTACTTGACTAAACAGCAATTCTTCCATGGAAAATACAAGTCACTCATGAGATAACAAAAGAAAATGTAAAGAAACAGTAAGGCTCCCAGTTGCCCTTCTGCCAAAGTTGACACTGATCTTTGTGAATTACAGAAGACACATTAAGATCTACTTTGTGAAAACACTGGTGGTGGTTTTCTTGGCCTAACTACTCCAAACCATCTGTCTGACCATTGAGGTTATGACCATAATTTGAGAGGAGCTTTTCAAAACAATTCCTTTGTGTTGAGGTTTATGCTAATGATTGGAGATGAATTAGTGTCTCTTGTAACGCCTAAATATTCTGGAACAACTGTGAACATCTCAGTTACATATTTGAGGTTAAATGCTGACTGACAAGTTTCATGTGGATAGAAAATAGCTTTTAGAAGTTGTATGTGCATTATTTAGAATGTTCTCTTCTAGTAGGCTTGGTAACACCTTCAATATGGTAATTACATGGGATTTTGCTAGTTTGCTTTGCTATGTAGTATTTATTAATGCATCTGCTTATAAAACAGCCTGGGACATAACTACACCTAAAACTTTGAAGCATGTATGCATTATGCTGCCCAGGGTGGAGAAATTTTTTAAATTTGTCCATTTAATGTAGAACTGTATCCTAGCCTTAAGTTATAACAGGACAAAAATTGTTTCCTACTTTGTAGGTTCATTCTCAGGACACAGAGACAATCTTTTAAAAATGAGAGCATCTCTTGGAATAAAGTGTAAAATAAGATACTGACATTGGGGGGACATAATTCCCCAGAATTTTAATAAATGCATTCTGATGAACATTTGTAAGAAACTAAAGACATATTATAGTCCTAAATCCATGAAACTTCAGAAACCACACATGTAAGGGTGAAGTCAGTCCTCGTTTGTGAAAAAACATTTCCACACTGTGGAATTATGTTTTAAGTGATGCTTTCCTATTGATGTCATCGGGAGTAGGATTAAGATCTTTATTCTTAGATTGCAGTAATTTGTTCCATACAAGGTATGAAATTACTCATTGGATTCTGCAGAAAGCCCTCCATTTCAAAAGCATCACAATGACAGTGGTCTCTCAAAGGCCATTGAACCAGTAGTATTTGTACAACTAAAGGCTTGATCTGATTCAGTGACTCTTGTAAACTTGTTCAGCATTGCCATCTGTAGCTTAAGATTCATTAATTCTTCACTTGATTTTTGTGGAGTTGAGTGAAATGCTGCCATGAGCAGATTTCTTAATTGCACAGGGATGGTGTGGGGGAGCTTATACTTGGGAATGTGGAGTTTTCAGTATTGACTATAACAAATGTACTGAAATTATTCATAGTCCCCTCAACTTATTTTGTTGTTATATTCTTGATTTAATTTTAGGCAATGGACTAGAAGATTTTTATTCACAGGTCAAATTTATTCATTCTACTTCTAATGTAGTTATCCTTTTCTGTCATAAAGGGAAATATTTGAGTATTTGAACTTTACCTACCAAAATGTATCAATTGGATTTACTCAGCTACTCATTTTCACCCTATGACAGATCTCTCAATCCTTCTTACAGTGTCAATAGAACTAATCTCATGATCCTTTGCATTTTTCTTGTTTTGAATTAAAATATTTGCTAGGTGAATTCTTCCAAAATAAAATTCTATGAACTTATCTCATGCCTCGGAGAAGAGAATAGGGGATTCTTTGTGCTCAGCTTTTTTCTTCATAAAGCATGGCAGATGAACAACATACTGATTGTTTCAAGATAGGTAACAGATATTCCTGAACTTGTATGCTATTTTGGAGGCTAAACAAAATACATTATCCAGTGCAGGCAGTTGTTGCCTGTGTTACTGAAAAATAAAACATATCTCTCATGTCTCTTTTTGTTCCAATAATGGGACACAGTTAGGGCATCAGTTTCTGTCCAAACCGTTGACCCAGTTTATGGAAGCTGGTTTGTTTATTTTGAAGTGCTTAATCAATGGTCCTGCCTTTCAGTCTCAAAGTATCAATAAACTTTTCTTAGCACATATCCTGGATGATATCAGGTGTGAGCAATGCAAGATGAGAATAGCTGGTACAGCAAGCTTCTGCCAAGACACCATGTTGGGTTGTGCTGCACACACACTGGATAAGGTAGAAGGGACTTCTCATCCTTAGTACTCTGTGTCTCTACAAGCAGAATGTGAGTTAAAACTCACATGCCTATGAAGTTAATCTGCTTTTAGAGGAGAACAGTAGGACATGCAGTAAGGTGCCTCCAGTGAAAGGAAGGACTAATGGGGAAGCTTGTTAAAGGAGGCTCAGAGGGAACTGGACTGAAAATGGGAAAAAAAAGAGAGAAGATTCTCCTGGATCCCTATTTGTTCTGTGTATTTTCTTTCCTCTTTGTTTGTCCCAGAAAGTATATATCTTGATCAATTAGAGAGCCAGATCAGCCAAACAAAAGAAAAACATAAAATGGCCCAATCCCATGACTTAAAAGAATGCTATACCTCTGCAGCAAAGTAATTTACCTTATTCCATCCTAATGAATATTCCTAGGTTTACACTACACATTGTAAATCTGTGTAGACACAAAACTCAGTCTGTTATTTAGACACATTTAAAGTTCAATTTCTTAGAGAAGAAGGGCAGTTGTAGTAGAGTCTGATGTGTTTTTTTTTTTTTCTGAGAAGCTACTGTTGTAACTTTCACACAGTGACACAAAACTAAGTATTATGAAATTCAAAAATAATCTGAACACCAGAAACAAAAGTGTGACATGACATGATGAAGCGGCCAAAATATTTTCACAAGACAGGAAGCCTGACTTTTCAGTCAGTTATGCGAGTAAACAGCTGTATAATCATGTAAGCCAGGGACCAACCACCAGCACAGAGGACAGGAAAACCATTCTGACTATCTCAGGGCATCAATACATCAATACAGATGTTTTAAGTGTAGACCAAATTACTCATATCTAGTTTAATTAAACTAGTTTTTAAATGGCTTGTATTTCTTTGCCTTAAACAGTCAGAACTCAATTATCAAGAACACAAATAAGATATTAAGCCAAAATTAGAATATCTGCAAGATTCTGTCATTTTAAGTAAATTGATTTAAAATGGCACTCACCAGGCAAGTTCAATTTCTTGCCATGTAAATACAACAAGCTTCTGTGGGAAAAATAATGTCATATGAAAGCTTCTACATAAATAATTGGATAACATTGTCAATAAGCTTGTGACAGTTGAACAAATATTTTTGAAAACCTTTCCTGTCCAAGGGCAGAAACAAACAATGAAAGAGAAACGTAAAGCTAACAGAATAACCTAGTACCACAGGGTGTTTATCCTACATCTCTTCTTGCTGGATTGCACAGCCTAGTAGAGAATACTGCCTGCACACAAATCTATACAGGACACCGATACTCTCATCCATCCCCCACCACCCTCCCGGATTTCCAGAAGTGTCTGCTGTAAAGGCTCTATCCTCATTCCAGTGAAACAGTTTCCGTGGCTCTTTTTATAAGAGGAAAAGGTTCTTGCCTTTAGACCAAGCAGTATTGTCAGATGAAATAGCAGTGTAGTATCGTAATGCTGAGTCCCCAGAACAAAAACTGAGAAAAAAAGGGAAGTGTCTGTAAAGTATCACATATACCAAAAGAAGATATGTAATACTTCATGCAACATATTACCTTGCTTACCTATTGGGAAGATGCAAGCCACTTAGGCACTGATTCCTAACATGAGTAACTTTTTCAGTTTCCACCATGCAGTTTCTATAACCTACAGTAACTGAGGTTCACACTTTGCAAGGACTATCCTACTGTTTCCAGACCCTACCATTCTTATTTTAAATGGGCATTTCTGTGCTTTAAGAAGTTTCTTATTTTAAAGGTGAGAGGAGGAAGGACAGAAGGACTTTTCTATAAAACTGCAGTCCATTCCAGCCTCTTTAGGGTGCATACCTTATTGTGGGAAGACTGATCAAAGAATTTTTTGGAACAGTACCAAAGAGCTCTTTTATTTGGCACAAGTGTGAGATTTTCAAAGGAGAAGGTGGTGAGCATGAGGATGTTTGCTGTGCTCTAGTTGGCACCTGACTGAAAAACTGTATTTTTCATATTAGTGACTCGACGACAAGGATCTAGGACTTCATTGTATATCCAAGATTAATTTAGTCATTTACCTATTACTTTGGTGGACAAGCAGGAAACACAGATTTCTCAGCAGCAATGAGAAATGCTAGAATAATTTAATATTGAGCATCACCACAGTGATGATGTGAGAAGAAAGGTCCAAAGACACTCAGATCTAGTACTAGGACGTCGGCAGTGTGATAATATATGTTTGGGGAAAACAGTACAAGAAATAAACCAGTCCTAAAGCTGTTATAATATGTGCAAGCCAAAGAAAGCTCAGGAACTTGCTGAACTGGAGGTCTCAACAGAGCCACTGTGTTTACAGTCGCTGTGAGGTCTGTTTTCTATGAATTTGTTTAATTATTTTTGAAATGTATGTATACTGTTGACCTCCACAGTATCCTGCAGCAAAGTATCTCAGTGTTTAGTTGTTCTTGAAAGAGTCCTCTCTTTTCTTTGTTTTAAAATATGTCAATATTCAAGTGCAACACTCAGTCACTTGATTTTCCTTTCTCACAATTGCAACTGAAATTAATTATAGAGGATGAGTGAAAGCAAACAGATGAACTCAAATAAAGAGTCAGAAAAAAAAAATCAAAGAGGAAGAAAAGCATACTTAAAGAATGAAAACCCAAAAATGCAGCCACAGATATTCTGATTCAAGCAGGATGAACTGTAACGCCAGTTAGCTCTCTGAGGATTTGATTTTGAAGTCTGTGGGAGGTATTCAAGCACTACATCATCAGATAACATTGCAAAACCTTGCATGAATAGATAAAGAACACAAGATGTTTGCTTTCAAAAACCTGAGCTTCAGAACAGTTAACCAAATCTAGCAGAAATGAGCAGAATTGATATAAGCAGACCCAACTGAACACAAACCTTCATTTTTAACCTAGGCATTTGAACTTCGTTGTGAAGTTGCATAAAGTATCTTTCAATGGTGGTTTATACCCCTCCTTCCCCCGCAAATGTTAAAATGTAGATTCTTGCTTCATAGTCCATGGGAGCTTTGCAAGGTTGCAAATGATATGTGAAATCTTCTTTCAGTTAGCTCTTACATTTTCCTGACATGTATTGGCATGGAAGATCAGTTTCAGTACATTCAATCAAATCAAAGCAATCTACATATTTCAGATTTAGATTTTCATGCTGCCGTTCCAGAGGCTTATAGAATAAACTATGAAGGGTTTAACTGATTTTTAAAAGTATTTGAATTTTTTGCTTATTTCTTCCTTCTCACACTTATTCCCTGGGCACAGTATAAATCAATACTGTATGTGGATAGGATCATAGGTACTTACACCAACTGGAAGAGACAGTCCCTCAAGTACAAACTGAGAAATCAGGATTTAAAATTTCCTGCCTTCTCACTAGAATTATATAGCATATCTACTTGCAGTATGTGCACACACACACACAGAGGTTTAAAAAAAAATTTTTAAAAATATATATTTACGTGTGTGTATGCATGTTTATATGTATGTATAGATATTTATTACTTCCTTAGCTGGATCATACCTGCCTAGCCTTTAAAACATTTTCTTTTTAAAGTGTCATATTCAAGCCATCTGGCCAGCTTCACATTTCCTGCTCACAGAACTCAAGCCATCAACTTGTGTCAGACTGGAGTTAGCTAATTCAAAAAGAACTTGCAAAAAACATTACAGAAACCAAGACATGAAAAGCTGCATCTTTTTATTGTCCTGATGCAAACAAAGATGCTATCAAAATTAAAATGTATTAGACAGATTTTATATTGTTTTCAAAGCTTTGGGAATAGTATTTGTAGTAGAGGAAAGATTAAGACGTGGGTAATCAGTTATTTTAGTACAATTGTTTTCTGGCTGAAAAATCATTATGATCTTCAGGACACACGACTGCCTCATTGACTTGACTGGCCATTAACTGCCAGGAGACTGTTCACTGTTTCCACAGTTGCTAACCCAATCCAAAAGTCACACCTGGTAACCAAGAAGCTGCTCAGCCAAACTACTGTGCATGCCTACAACTTTTTATCATCCAAGTCTAGATATGATACATCTCAGAAAACAATACAACGGACACATCAGTCACCACATCTATATCAGAGGAAAGGTGGCAGCCCTATCTTATTTTGAGACCACCTCTCTCCACTAAAAGACTATTTTTCACTTGCTTGTAACATTGCCAAGGCACAATAATTCCAGCTCAGATTTTCCATGCTAGGTCCTTGCTACAGATTTGTTTTGGAAGACTTAATCCAAAACAGTTCCATCATTTCCAAGAACAAGGCTAGGAAAAAGGGCTTATTTTGCTCCTATTAAAAAGAAAAATCTGTGAAAAGCTTAAGAACTCCTAGACTTTGGAGTAGGAGCAGAAAAGTGTCAGTCTGGTCTTTGTGCCAGAACTATGCTTTCTGTCAAGTCATTAGTTTTTGAAGAACTATAATTTGTAAGAACAGAGACAAGCAGGGCAGAGTGGAACACCAACAGTATTACAAGGAAAAAAACTGGTCTGTCCAGAGCCACAAGTCCGATGAGGATTGGGGTGAGAAAGAGAGGAGTGGGTCCTTGCCTATAGGGCAGGTTATATAAAATAAAGATGTCTCAGTGAGGATGCAAGATACACAAGGAGAAGACAGGACAAGAGAGGCCAAGCTTCTCTTAAGTTTCTCAGTACTGTCTCCCTCCAAAGCCTGAAGTGTAATTCCTGACTTGCTGGTTCCCACCACTCCTTTCTATCAGGCAAAACATCCTCTGATGCACCTTCACTGCTGCCCTACATTGAAATGAATGTTTCTTGCCAGCTATTTCACTAGGTGCTAGGCAGACACATCTTCACAAATAACTAACCTGAGTGTTTATACAATGCCACACAATGCTCCTTCATTTCCTTCTTTTGGCTTGGAAAAGAAGAAACAAACAAAATAAAGCATGAAAAGACTTTTTAAAGTATTAAGGTTGAAGAGTTGTGCAACAGATTGCAAGGAAAGCCAGAACAGAACACTGTGCAACTTCATCAAGCCTGCTTCTGAATATTAGAAGCAGACAACCTGTAACTACACCAGACTTTCACTCTTGCATTATGGCAAGCAGACATGCTTAAACTTTGACAGTATTTGTCTTTTTTTATGCTGCCTTCTCATCTGTAAACATATATTGATGTACTTTTCCATATTAACATCTTTCAGAACGTCACCCATTTTCTTCTATTTGTCTAAGGAAAACTGCCAAATATATAGTTATTTGGCTAAGGGGTGCCTGAATTATCGTATGCTGAACATATGCTGACTTCTGTGAAGCCCAATAAATCTCACATTTTGTGATTGTTGAGGAATGCCTCTTCAACAGAAATATTTTTCAATTTGTTTCCATGGCAAAAAACACTTTCTTTCACAGGACCTGAAGAACCCAGTGAAGGTTTTTGAGAATTGCCAGAGGCAAATAAACCATGCTGCAGAGCATGGTGTTTCCCTCCTCCTACAGACCTTCAGGGTCAGAAGCAGCAAGGCAAGCTTCTTCACAACTATATATTGACTTCTAGGAAAACAAAAATTGTTCTTCACAAATTCATGTTGGAAAAGATTTTCCATGTAAATGTTTGATGCTAAAATACCTGCCACCTCCAAGGCTGTCAACCAGTTTTAACAGTCATGCTCAGACTTCATCACTACTCATACAGTTGATTATGCTACATGAGATACTAAACTTTACCAGAAGCAACAAAGAAACACCTAAACAGGAGATGATTAAATTATAAGCTTGCCATTTTAACTTTTCTTCAAATATGTTTGGATGATACTATGAGAAATTTCTATCATGCACTTGTTGGCCAGTAATAAAATTCTCTTTCTGTTCTCTAACAGTTGAAAGGGAATTATAAATTCTGTTGTTACGTTTTATGCGTTAAATACAAATCTTACTGAAATTTTAAGGTATCAGGTATCTGACAGAACACGCTAGCCAACAATTAGGACTGAGATTTTAAACATAAATTTGCTTCTCAATGCAGTTAGGCAGCTGGGTTTTGGTGGACTTTTTCTCTTATGCTCAGTAACTACTGGTATTTCAAAAACTACTTTGTAATGGACAAAATGCTTAAGATGTTGGTCTTTAATTTAGAAATCCTTAGAGTTGCAAGACAAGCTTCCATTCATATGTTCATCATACTATCACACTGGTCAACATGAAGTGATCCCTCTGGTTCTTAGATGACTCACAAATAGTGAAACCCCATTACAGAAATCAGGTTAACTACACAAGTAGCACTTAGAGAAATCTGTGTAAAAGTCAGTCTTTGTAAAATGAATGGAGATGAGGAATCACAATGGCTTAATGATTTACTCGGGAGGTGATGTCAAATACTATGTTACTAACTTGCTGAGATAACATAATAACCTCTCCAATGAGACATTGCAAGTCCACTGCAAGTCCATTGCTCTCAATTACACTGATTTCTGCTTTCATATTGTAACCCAACAGCTGAGTTTAGGGAAGGAGGAGCAGCTCCCCATTTTGACCAGAACTTACCCGTACTTCTTAAATTAATTAAAATCTGTAATCGAGTATGATGATGACGTGACTCACATAGGAAACAAGCAAACAAAGCTGAATGAATGTGGAGCATGCTGAGAAACCAAGACACAATTGGCTTTTATTAGAGCTCCTCTGGTGAAATCTCCAGCAATATTGTGACTACAGTTGAAGACACCAGGGTAACACTGCCCTGTTCCTGGTACAAAGCTCCTATATTGGGAGCCAGCCTGTGAAGAAACATTCTGCACACCACTGTACTGCCTGGGGAATACTAATTCACTTTGCTGGTAAAGCTCACTTAGGATTAATCCCTGTATAACAAAGAACCCTGAAAAGAGAAGGCAAGGAAAATCTCCTTTCAGAATTTGGCAGATTTTAAGCATTGGCTCTTACCTTGCAAGGCATAGGCTTTTTGAAGGAGATTTCAGCTTGAGTCCAAACTCCCTTTGGAGAGTCCAAGACAGACCAGATTTTCTCTTGAACAACATGATTCTCCTCAAAGATATAAACCGCAAGAGTGCCATCCATCTTGAAAAACCCATATAAGGCATAATAAAAACGCAGACAAAACTCCAAGTTTCCTGGCAGGGTTGGACCATACAGGCGTCCAATGTACCCAGGCTGTGATGTAAACTTTGTGTTTGCCAACAAGTAATAACCTGCAAGACAGCACAATTACTGTTTTTAATATGCTATTAGCACAGCCGATTTGCTATTTAAGCAGCTTCTGTTATTGCATTAGACTTTGGTTATAAAAACAGCTACAACTGTCAAGAAATAAATTATCACACTCTGACAGGAAATATTTTTTTCCAAAAGCATCCTGTCTGCTTCTAACTAAGCTGGTACATGGCTAAGTTACCAGAAATAAGCACTGATCAAAATCACCCTTGAAAAATTCACTGGCCTGCTGGCCTCACTGGGAAACTGGTCATTTCAAGGTTGCTGCTGTGAGTCAACCAATGAACGCTAGGGCAGACGGCCTATTATTCCCTGCACCAAGTATAAAGAGGTAAGACATTAGCACATATGATTAATAACCATGAATACTCTACGCAAAGAGATGTCTGAATTTCAAAAGTAATTAACAGTCCTTTCCCATGTGGTTTCACTACATGATATTAATGTTTTTCCTTGAAAATGCCAACTATCCTAAGCCTAGAAGAGCTAAGAGCCCAGTTTTCCTCTATAGTAAAAACAATGCATTAAGCTACTATTACATTTACTTGCATAATTTTGTGGATTTATCCTTCCAGCAACTACAGAGCAGTGTTGTAAAATTACTCTGATTTTTGGCCCTGCCTGACTGTTCAAAAGGTGACCTTTCCCCTTTACACAAGGGGAAGCACATCCAGAGTCTCAGGTAGGACCAAGCTGTGAGCACTCATTTTTAATGGCAGAGACTTGCCGTGCAGCAAGATAATCAGTGATACTGTTTAACAATGCAGTTAGTGAACAAAACAGTGAACAATGATACAATGGGTTAACCTTTATATAAACTTTTAGATAACACTTATATATAGTTTGACTCTTCTAGGAAAAAGCAGTTTTGATTTACCAAACCCAGTAGTGTGATCTCCTGCTCTGTACACATTACGCTTCACTTTCACTCTGCTCCATCCTGGGCCATCTTTGTCATCTTGATAAAAACTACACAGATCTTCCTCAAAATTGCAGCCTGCATCAGCAGGATTGAAAAGAGTTCCTAAAAGAAAGATGTGTATGTTCTGTTAGGATGAGCATAGTGCTATAAGCATAGGTATATGAAGCAGAAGGATGCCAAGGCATCGTTTGATTCACTTTTCTTTTCTTTACAGAAGATAAACATGTACAAAGAAGTTACACATACAGTGCACAGTCACAATGATATCAAACTATCAAATTTCTACTGCAGGTTGGTCTTATAGTCTTATATTTTTGCTGGAGACAGGAGAAAACTTCCTTCATAGCCCCTCTAAAATACAATTAAGCTATTGATATTGAGACAAGAGTCTTCCTTCAGGACATAACTCACAAAGACATTCTGACCATTCATTTTCATCCTGCTCCTTCATTGAAAAGATATTAGGACAAAATGAGTGTGCATGTGTGCTTATGTGTGCACTGAACATCAACATTTAATATTTTTTTAAAGAGCACTTCTTAAAAATCCTTTTGTAGTTATGTCTAACATGTGCATACGCATGCTGTAAGTATGTAAGTAAAATAATTTTTAGTTCATGTACCACCTCATGGCTCCCTTCCTCTGGAGCTTGCCTCACACAGTGCTAACACTGCAGTGAAGACAGCTGAATAATTTATAGTAAAGTTGATTAAAAGCAAGCTAAGACGCCACACCCCCCCCGCCCCGCCCCCCC
>VZRZ01000910.1:86414-127659 GCA_013398175.1 Climacteris rufus | reverse complement strand
AATCTAAGCCCCCCCCCCCGCCCCCCAGCCCTACTGATGGCTCCCTCTTGATCTGCAATATGGAATTTATGGGTCAGGACTTTAGTCTGAAAAAAAGTACCCCTGGTGTATGGGTGCTTGTAAGTAAAACATTTCTACTTCTCACCAGTCTCCTATATGAGATGCTGGGGGAAGAAGGGGCACAACCCAAAGCCATCATGCAAATTTTGGCTTTGTCAGGAGTCCAGACCCAGGACATTGTGTGCATAACTCTACAGTACCACACATGACCCTTCTTCATGGAGACTAAGAGATTTTCCTGGCAGGGACAGGAACACAGGCAATCAGCTTTAGGAGAAGAAAAATTTTCGCTTTATAGTGATTCCTGAGGCCTTTTCAGCCTGAGACAGGCTAAATCTAAGCCCTGCCAGTGTGTCTTACTCTTTCAGTAGCCACGGCTTCCCACCTCTGCTTTCCTAGTCAAAGAAAAGGCAGCTGGAACACTACATTTTAGCACTAAACCGATATTCTGATTCATCCTTTGCTGAGCAAGTTTAATACTCTGGTACCTTTCCCCCTATTTGGCTAACACTGAGACTTTTGTTGAACAAAACTTCCCAAAAAAAGTAAGGAAAAAACTTAGTGCTATTAAGAGAATTAAGAGCTCTTACTTTTTAACATCTCAAATCAGAAGATTGAAGATGATAATAATTGACTACTCTGAAGGATCAAACAGTGTATGTTGTACTTCAACAAAATATAAAGCAAATTATTTATATTTGTTTCTCAAACAAAAGAAAAAACAAAACCAAACCAACAACAAAACCAGCCTTCAAAATCAAAGTTAGTAGGCAGAGCTCTACACAAACCTGTCATATTCAGAATAGATTCTGAACCACTCAGATTAGATCTGAAGTTCAACCATTGGGGCAGAAAATGCTATAAAACTTATCCCATACCTCAACACATGTAACTTGTCTGAAAATTAAAATGGAAAACACAGATAAGTACACAACTCCTGTCCCTGGAATACCACAAACACAACTTAGTATTTTTGTTGCAAAATAAAGCAAAACCAAAACAGGTATTTAGGAGATAATGAAACAACCAGATTTATTCATCCAGGAGATGTGAATAACTAATGTATCTGGAATATGCCCCATTCATCAGTGATACTTCAGCAGTGGAAGCAGAGGTAGCAGATACTCCGAGATAAAAAAGGGGAAAAAACAGCCTCTTTTTCCTTGATCACTTCAAAGAATTAGCCAAAAAATTCAACCTTATGACCAAAGGGAGAGATGGGCTCAGTGGAAAACCACTAAGTTTCTTTTGACTACTGTTTAGTGCCATAGTAAAACCCCAGCAACAAGTACACAGCCCCTTAAGAGGCTGCATTCACAAATGACCAAGTCCTTCACCCCAAGTGCCTCTGCAGCAGAGGTCACATGGATTCAGGTGGTGTCTGTTGTTGTGACAACCTAACAAAAACCCAACAGACATGCCACTGTCTGAGATGAGTAATACCTCTGGAAGAGTGAAGACAGGAAGACAAGACTCGTGTTTTGGCTCTGAAGAACACCTCAGGGCATGTGATATGAAGAATGCCTACCCTGTCATTAATGAAAAGCCCAGGGCAATTTCTTCCTCTACCATCACACCTGGGAAAATCTGCCCTCTCTTTCTGTGAAAGGCCTGCAAGTGGTAATTTCTCAAAACCTGGAGTGGTGGAAATACAACATTTAGTCCAGTACTCCAGCTGCGGAACCCTGAGGCAAGGTCTTTGGAAAGAAAGGTTTAAGGACTGGTTTCTGAAAAAAATTAATGGCATTGGTGTTATCTGCTTTATGTCACCAGTAGGAAGAGGAGCCAAGTGGCCATTGGTCAGTTGAGAAGGTATTGCAAATAATGACAGACAATTCTGAGGGCCAAGGCAAAGGGGGGAAACAAAGGAGGTAAATAGCAGTGAGTTACCATACCTGTCTGATTGTTGCAATAAACTGGAGAGAAAGAAATGTCATCAAGGGCAACATAACCTCCCTTGGCGCTATTGAAAGCAACTTCAAATATTACCTAGAAATTATAATAAGTTGTTATTCATCTGCCATATACTCAGCAATAATTTTGGTACAAATCTTTGAAATAGAGAATTCAGACTGGATGTCCCACACAGACCCCAGGACTACTAATACAGAGCTGCAAGTGTTGGGACAAATTAAATTATATCACTTATTAGGGATATAAATCAGAGCCTGACCTTGGCACTATATCTGTGCCCACTCAAGGTCAAGAAAAAACTAAAGGGAACATAAGCTCTTCTTCTGCTTTTTGAAGCATCAGTTTTAAAGATGCAGCAAGGCTTCTGCCATTGTATCATACAAAGCCAGTACTCACAATCATCAGTCTGCACTGACTAGAACTCCAATTTTATCTAGAGTCTATCTGAGTCGAGAGCTAAAACCACCCTGTGTTCACTACTCTGTTGTTAAAATATTAAATTTTACAGTTTTCTGTAAACATCCTCAGACACTGAAACCTGTGACTTGCCATTAGCTGTCAGGGACGATTTACCTTAAAAAACTTATTTAAGAACCAGAAAAGCTATTGCTGTGTTTTGTTTACTACAAAGAGCAAAAAATGTTTGTACTTAGTAACTCCCAGGGGACACAATTTCCTCAAGTAAGTGGAGGACAATCAGTAACTCTTGAGAAAGTGTCTTAAAAGGTCTCTTAAGTATCAAAGCCCTGAGATGCAAGAAAACTTTGAGAAGAGGCCTGAGTCACAAGCCAAGCTCAAGGACAGAACAAGGAAATAAGGACAAATGCTTTCAGAGTGAGTTTCTTTTCAGTGAAAGCAATGCCTGTGATGTTTTGCCTAAGGATGGGAGTCAAACCAGGAGAGCTGTAAAAGAATTCTGAGCAATCTCCTTTAGCCAAATGAAACAAAGAGGAAGACCCCCTTGAAACAACCAAAGAATTTATATGTAAGGTTTACTATTTTTTCTATAAAAGGGTCTCTAAAATAATTACTGTGTTGAATTACATAAAATTTCCCTAAGCAGATTAAAGGCCTGTCTAGCCCAGTGTCTTTTTTCCAGAACAGAGCAACTACAGAAAGAACTGAAGACAACGACAGGCTTTCAGTTCTTCTTCCCTCACGTTATATTTCTGATGGATTCTTTCTTTCCCATTGATTTTTCTGATGAGTTTTTTAACTGAACTAAATAATGGTACCTATAGTACATTGTGGAAGTGAGTTCTACAGTTGTGTCATATATGAAAAAAGCCTCCTTTTATTTTATTTTAAAATGGTTACATGGTAACTAAGAATTTGGAACAGCAATGTAAATTATGAGAAAAAGGGAAGAGTTAATCTTCTCTGTGTCCTTCATGACTCTTAAGAACCTCTACCATATTCTGCTTCAATCTTTTTTTAATAAGGGATGAAAACTGTTATTTCATTAATGTAAGTTGTCCATACTTTTAATTAGCTGTATCTCCTTCTTGGAGGATATTTTTTAAATCTTTTTCTAAATCTTTTTTTTTAACTGAGAGAGCTGAACTTGCATACCCCGCTGAGCACAAGGGCACCCTGTGCATTCACCCAGTGGTACAACATCCTTTGTTTTGCCATTTATTCCAGTATCCTTTCCAACATTCTAGATGGTTTTTTGAATGCCATTAAGAAATGAGAGGATATTTTCACAAAACAAACTACAGTATCTCCAAGCTCTAAGCAATCATTAATTAATTTCCATTGATAGTGCTAGGACTGTTTTTCCCCTTCTAGTTTGTATTCATTGTATCAATAATTCACTTACCATTCAGGATTATGAAGCCTTAGCAGAGCTACTTTCCTTTGCCCTGAATTCTGATGATTTAAATGGATGATCACTGACTTTATTATAGAGTATAAAAGGGCTATGTAACATCTGATGAAAATTAGCTTTAGCCCTAATAATTTCTGGAAATCTGCAGGCTTATGGTGAATTAGCAAACAAACTAGGTAGAATTAAAGCAGGTATAATTTATTTGTAATTGCAGTATTAGAAGTATATATATAGAGAGAGTATATGTGTGTGTATACATAAAAAAATGACATATATGTATAAAATAGACATGTAAATATATATGTATGTATATAATACATATACACTTCATTTCAATATTCTAAGTTTTGGGTATTTTTTAGTAAACACTAGGGAATAAAACATTCAGTTTTTTTCTAATAATTTTGAAAGTCATTATAGTAGCCATCAAGAGCTGTCTTTTACATGTAAGGAGGACCACTATACTGTTAGGACCCAAGTTTGAACTTTCTCTCATGAATTGCAGGATTATAGTAAGGGGGAGAATAAACCTCAAATACTTTTCAAAATTTTTCTTCTGCAGTGAGAAGCATGCATTGTTTTATACTCAGCTTCCTCAAAAATGGATCATGGAGTCACAGAAATAAGGACCTGAGAGAACACTGACATTATTCCGTTGCAACTGAAAAACCTCACATTAGTCAGGCTCTACAACTTCCTGAGGTATTCTGATCAATCACTACACCACCTGACTTCAAAAATCAAGTACAAGTGAGAAAGTGATTCCTCCTTGACCCTTATGCAAAGAACAAAGGAAACCACAGATCACAACCATCTTCATAAACATTCTCAGATACTGGACGGTCCCTGCCATGTTCCTGGCTCAGCCTGAGTTGGCATTCATGTCTTAGGCAACTTGGAAGTCACAGTTAGACTGTACAGGAAGGATTTGTTTACCTCCACAGGATATGGTGCATTGAAGTCAACCTCTGCTAGTGCCCAGTCTGCACTCAGTGCACTGTCTGTTTTCCAGATCTCCTCATAAAAGCCACTCATGTCTCTTAAGTAAACAGTAAAAACAATGCTGCTTTCCTGCTTTAGTTGATAATAAAAAGATAAACAGCCAGAGATTGGGGCCGTGGTCTTCGGTGAGATTAGCTGGGCCACTTCCTGAAAATGCTTGACATAAACAGAGTCCACATACATGTAGTGACCTATAAATAGAAGAAAAATTTGGTATAAGAACATTCTTTAAAGAACACCACTTACAAGAAGTATCAGGAGATGAACAGGGACTAGACATATGTATCTATGACCTGGCCAACAATGGCTGTTTCCTAGGAAATTGTAGTAATTCTAGAATATTTTTTTCCTCCTTTCCTCCTATGTGCAATCCCAAATTGTTTGGATAAGATACCACCAGCAAAATAGTCAGTCTCAGCTCTTTCTTCTCTTTCTTATTATTATTAAGAATAATATATTTATTTATATTTGAAAAGTAATAAACTCTTAATTTTGAGAACCATTCATAAATGGAAAAATGTGCAACAACTGTATAAATTCCCTGCCTCCCAACAGCTCAGTATAGTATTTAGTCTTTTTCAAGTGCAACTTTTACTGAAGCAACTCAGGTAAATGAACAAGATTATAAGCTGTGTGTTTTCTCACATTTTACACAGCAGTTCATTTAATATATAAAATTAATTGGCAAATAGCTTTTATTCCATACCTTTCTGCTCAGTCTATCTAGGATTTGGTTTCTACAGGTTTTATTTTTACTGAATAGCCTGGAGGTTTTTTGTAACATCCTTAAAGAAGACTTTTGGGAGATGTTAATATGTAGAAAAATGCATTACACATGAGGAGTCATGAACACGAGCCAATATGAACTGCAGGATTTTCAAAGAGTACAGCGTCTAGGACTTCTGATTTTGGGAGTGCTATCTCACTTTAAAAAGCACACATCCATGTTCATGAACATGATGTACATCTGTAGTTTTTCTTCTTCTGCACTGCTAGAAACTCAGCATCAAACAGTATATGATGAAGAGAAAAATGGTTCTTCACAAGTAGAAAGCTTGGAGGAGATTGAAGTGTCAAGCTGGTAGGGTACTTCAGCATGAACACCGCAAACTGTGCCATTAGGTTTGTATGGACACCACTACATAAATTAGCACACAGTGGACTCAGACCTTTTGATGTCACTTCTCAGGTCTCCTCCAGCTTGCCCACTGCCAGGAGACTGGTGACATCAGCCATACTTGCCTGCAAACTTCTCAGCTTCACTTTTGTTCTACAGTTTTAGCACATTTTATAGCTTAGCTACAATCTCCATGGCTGATTCACCTTCACAGCCCAATTTCTGCAGAAAGAAGGCTCTTCTGTGACTTTAGGCTTCTTGAGATCTTCTCACTCAATGGTCAGCAGTCAGGGTTTGACGTGAAATAGAAACACTGTGGCTACAAGCAAACAGATCTCTCCCAGCTGGCAGCATTTCCTGTCACACTACTTATTTAATAGGTTTATCCCCTGTCTCAGTTGAAGTTGTGGTGAATTAAACTTCCACTAAAATTTTACCAGCAGTTCAGTGCCATGGAGTGACACAGGGACGGAGTGACACTCTGTACTCAACTCACACAATTGTGAAATATATAAGAAGGCACAGCGGCATGAGTTAAGGAAAGAGGATCAACCCTGCTTTTCATGATGTGATTCCTTGCACTGCCACAAGCATCATGCTGTCCAAGACACACATTGTGCAGCAGCAGCCAGATGTCCTGACCATCACTTGCTGTGGTACTTTGTGTGAAGGTGAAGTTATCCCCCAACCCTTCTTCACTGCTATGTCTAAAACTCTTCTCTCAGCACAGTGTCCAGGACAAGCATTTCATACAAGGCAAGTGCTGAAATTCCAGTAAGTGTTTACAATATTATACCTCTAAGGGGTGTACTAACACCACATTTGACTGAAAAAAACAAAACTCCTAAACTGTACAATTTAATCTGAGTCTCCAAGCATGTTTGAATCTCTTAGTTTTGCTACTCAATTTTCTCAATAGCCACTGGAAAGAAAACTCATGCCAGAGGTACAGAGCAGCAGTAAAAGAATCTAAAACTTATTGTGGCCCATACTTTTAGAATACACAGAAAGTTGAATTTTTCACCTTTCCATCCAAGATTGTACCCTTACCTTTGTGTACTTTTATATCCTAGCAATGAGCATAACAATCTTACTATAAAGTTTACAGGAATTCTTACCATTCCCACCCCAACCCCACAGTGGAAACAACTTGCATAATAATAACTCACAGTATGCGATTCATACATGAATCACAGACTCTGATTTTTCTACTATATTTCTGCTCTACATTTGCTGCTTACCCAGTGCACTGTTAAGTGTGTGGTCTTTGGGCAGGATAGACTGAGAATTCCGAATGTTCCCTCCACCAACAAACCAGTTGACGTTAGGATTCCAGCGGTTCACGAAGCCACAAAGATGATTTTCTTCAAAGTCACATTCTGCAATTGCAGACACCACCAGCTGAGTGCACACATTTTCATTACAGAAACAAGAAGAGCAAATTGCTAAGCACTGGCCTCAATTCACATATGCCAATGCAGATAAGGCCTGTATTTACAAAACTGGACATGGCAGTTAAGAGATCATATTAAGTAGAAGGAAACCTAGCCACAATTTTTGATAAAATTTTCATTTCCATCCTCTTTGGACCAATCTGTCTTTTCATAATTTTCCAGTATAGGACTGCTGTAATTTAGAACCAAATAAAGCAGATTTTAAATAGACCACCTCAAAGTATAAAATAGTCAAAGCAGGACTTTCACTTGTAAATCAGGGATGGCTAGAAGCAAAGCTGGATTAGTATTTCAAAACAGTAATGCAAGGCCAAGAAATTGTGACAACTTGGTTGGACTCCACCAGAGCTCTCCAGAAATGTGGAGATCTCCCAGCCTTCTAGACACTGAAATTTTTGAACTTCATTAGCAGTTTTTTGCAAATGTCTTGAGGAAATAGCAGTAAGTGTAAATACATATCAGCAGAGTTTTGACTCTGCAGCCTCAAAATGCCACTGTAAGGAAGCCATGAGCAGGCAGAGACCAGAAATAATGTTGCAGCTGTTATGTCTAGTATTTGAAGCAGTGCAATTTTTTTTTAAAATATAACACTTGTTTCTGCTTGAACAATAAATAGCTTTGGAATTAATTATTGTATATGTCTATATATATCACAGAGATAAGTGAACAAAAAAATCCCACTTCCTAGTGTGTGCAATATTATATTAAAAATTACCTATACCAGATATGGCAGTGTACTTTTCAATAAGGAAAAGCCATTTTTTCTTTAAACCCAGACCTTCCATTCAGTTTTAAAATTGCCTGCAAGGCATTTTTTTCTATGCAGAGAATATGAGGGTGGAGTGGAGAGTACTTACCAATACAGTATCCCGAAGTTATTTTAATTTCAAAAACTGCTATACTGGTGGACTTATCTTGTCCCATTTCACCTTCCAGTACAAGCTGCACAATATAAACCAAACTGTCAATTTTAGACTTTCATTATCACCTTGAATATTTAAACAGGATAAACAGGAGGAGAAATTAAACATATCTTGGGGAACCATCATCCTTACAGTAAGGAGATGTACTTTTGCTGGAAGAGCTTGGCACAATGTATTACAGATGGAGCCAATGCTCCTCCTCAAGCACAGAAGACACGCTGAAAAACAGTGAGACAAGGAAAAAAATACCCACACTTAACATTTAAGAGTACGGAATTCTATAGTCCTCAGCTGTGGTTATGCAAGATATTATTGTGAGTCACAACATCGTGGTTTCTGGGTAGAAATACACTTTTGTCAGCATTTGACTCCTTCTAGAGAGGTACAGAGGGCAGGAATAAGTGAGCACAGCTGCAGACCCAGGACCTGGGAGGTCCCATATCTGCCATCTGCCACCAGCAGCTCTGCAGGGATACCAGGAGGTGAGGCATCCTCACTGCAGTGCTCAGCCAGCCACGTGTCCCCATGAGCTGCTCCACACATTTGCTGGTCAGAGTACTGCCTTGTGCCAGCTCTGCTTATGGGTGCTAGGGACAGAGGGCTCAGCTGACTCGTGCTGCCAGCCTGAGAAATGAAAGCCAACAATAAGGCTCAAAATAAGTTTGCATATACTAAAAAATCAGTTTGTGCACCCCAACATAAGCACCAGAATTCTGGGGCATCTTCTAAAATTGGGCTTACCTTATACTTCTTTGTGCTGTTCATTAAATCTAAGCTAGCTATGAGCCAGCTATCTGATGGCTGCTTGGCTGACCACAGCAAACGATCAAAGCTTTCTCCCTCCTGCCTCAGGTACAGGTTGAGCCTGGCAGGATCTGGTGAAGTATCTGAAGTTGTCGCTATCTGATAAATCAGTCTGACACAGCTCCACTCCTCAGAGTACAGATCAGGGCTGAACAGGACTGCTTTCTCACCATCATACGATGTATCCACAGAAATGTAATGTCCTGGGAACAGACACACATCAGAATAATAACTGTCAGAGCCTTTGCTTTTGCATCCCTGGAAAAGGTATATGTTTAGGAAGAAATGGTAGTCCTGGGACTAGGTCAGGAGATTAAGACCACCACTCATCTGGTAAGTCATTTAGCCTTTTGATATACTACTGTACTGACACCAATGTGACTTCATGTGTCTCCCACTGTTTTTAATCACAATTTTTAAATTATTGGAAATTTAAGACAATGTCTTATCAGTGCAAAGCAGATTATTAAGTATGTATTACCCTCTGAAACTGATAGCTGTAGATAGACCATTTGATTGACAAAATAATTTGCACACACAAATATTTTGCAGGAATATTTACTTGGTTTATAGATCAAAACTTTTTATTTTCATTTAGATTTTAAAACAATACGTAAAATGAGACACTGCAGCTAAAAACTTCAAAAGCACTTCTGGTTTCAAAGAATAAAACTAGAAAGACACTCTTAAGTAGGAAAATTGGTTCAAAAAATTGCTAAATATAAAGCAACATTTAAATATACCAGCAGTCCCAGCTTATTTTAAAATTACTCTCTCAGGGTCTAAAGCAACCTTCTCTGTAAGAATGAAAGCAATGACAAGCTAAAAGTCCATAAGGAGCAAAAAAAAAGTGCAAATGAAACATATAGAAACATGTAGAAAACATGTAGAAAAATGAGGCAACAGTAAAAAAATTACAGTGAAACAGAAGGCTGGTCCTGGGGGCTCTACTAAGACATCAAAAGCAAGATCAGAAGAGTAAAACAGAATACAGGACTCACAGAAACCTGAAATGCAATGCCAGGAAAAAGTGAAACAGAGATAGAAAGAAAATTTAAAAATAAAAATAAATTTTAAAAACCCAAAACACTACAAAACAAAACAATAAGAAAAACTACAACATCCATTTCTGAAACATTATCCCATAGATAATCAGGAAAATGATCCTTCTAACCTAGTGTCAATGTATATTAGACAAATCTCATTTCTGATATTAATTCTCGTCACCCGAGCTCCAAGTATGAGTTGTAAGTGCTGCCAGGGCCTGTGTCAAGGTAGCCCTTCACCCACCAGCACATCATACTTATCCTTTTTAGAATCTCCAAAGCACAGTTGGATAACTAGAAACTTCAGCAGGCACACTGATGTTAAATACGTTGCTTGCCTTTGAGGCACACCCTCCCCTCACAAATCCTGCCTGAACCCTCCAACTCTACCAAGGCACCCTGGGGTCGCTTCCCAGAAGTTCCCTTGTTGCCTTTTCAAAAGTATTCTCTCCAATGGAAAAAAATCATCTGCATGGATAGTCACCACTCCCTGAAGGCAAAGAGCAGGTACAGAGCTGTTCTATGAGGTTCCCAAAGTCCTCTCTCACAGAGCCCCAGGAAGAAGCCAGGAGCAGGCAGTCACTGACAACACCTGATTCTTTGGGAAGTGCATGTTACATCATTTCCCTGCATCTGCTCCCTCTCTCACCTGCACACACAGTGCACAGCAACCCATTTGTACTACATATTTTGTTTAACTGATGTGAGATAAATGATTGCTAGGAGATAGCTGTAGTGCTAAGCAGTAAAAGGGGCTGTGCAAATACATAAAAGCTGCATTTTCTTTCCCTTTTCAGGGAATGGAATTTTTTATGCCTCTTATAATAATTTATCTTTATATTGATGCCTTAGGATTTTTGCTTTTATATTTTCCATATATTTGTAGCCCTGTAGCCTTTTGTTGTGTAAATACACAGATTCTTAGCTAGTATTTTTCCTACCTTGTTAGTTAGATACACAAAACACATTCCTAAGACCCCCCCCTTGCCATAATCTTGCTCCTTCCTGGAACCAAGGACCCCAGGTCTCACAACAGGATACATTCCTAACACCCTATCATTCCTGCTCCTCTGGGAACAAGGACATTTCGCTGTCCCATGTCTCACAAAGTATAGACAAAAGTAGGGCCAGAAGTCAGGGGGGTCTCAGTAGGGGGCCAAACCCAGGGGCTAGATTACCTAATGGGTTTCTTTTTAACTGGAAAATATCCGATTGATATGCTAATATGTGAAACTTATAAAAACTGTAGAAACCCAATGCCAACTGTGCATATAGTCACGTTATGCACCTTGAAAGCTTTCAGTAAAGGACCTCCTTTTTATGTTACTATTCTAATAGTGTTGCAAAGTTTTCTTCCCTTTCCTTGTTTTAGGCAACAATATCTAGTTTCTGGTTTTACCCTACTGGGAAAAGATACAAAATCACTGCTTAGCTACAAGTAACTTGTGCAGAGGTATTTGAAAGAAAAATAAAAAGGAATAAATATTTAAAAATAGGCACCTAGTGTGCATGCCAAATACTTAATCTGCCTCTATATAAAGTGGGAGTCCATGGCATCCACTTGCATAGAGATATCAAGTTAGTTCACACAAATTATCACATACAGCATTTATTTGCTGGCATATACCTGCCCAAGGTATGCAAATTTTTTCACAAGAAGACAGATGGAAATCACCAAGGCTCCATCAGAAGTCAAATGCTTCTTGCACATTTGGTTGTAATTGATGTAAGTGACAATATCCAATTCAGATGAAGAATCTATATTTTTAGCCTAGTCTGAATTGGAATCATTTTAGTTAAAAAGAAACCTACAATTCAGAATCTATGCCTGGCAATTTCAGTTTAGATTTCAGCCCTACTTTTGTGTGCACTTGAAAACAGATCCTTCTTATAAGAGCAATCTTCTTTCTTTATTTATCCAGAAATAAATTAGCATTGGCATAGGAAAATACATTCACATGAAGACCTCAAATTAGGCTATGAAGCTTAAATAGCTGCCTGGTTTTAAAACTTATTTATAAGTAGACTAAGGTTCTTCTACAAAAAATAGTGGTTCAAAAGAAAACCTATTACAATTTCCAATCAGGATAATTATGTCACTGTAAATTTGACTCTGTGCTCTCTGTGTGTTGTACACTTGCTCCCACTTTTTCATCTTCACCACAGGTAGGAGAGCAAAGGTCATGAACTCCCTTTTTAATTGGAGGTGGGGTTGGTTGCTTTTTCTAAAAATATTAATTTTACATATTCATTAATTCTCCAGAAACAGAGTGCTCTCACTCCCAATCTAATAAGTTTAAATGTGTAATTGGCTCCACTGAAATCAATGTGAGCATTGATAGAGAGCTTCATGTGCAAGTTTAAATGCTTTGCTAATCAGGATCAGGGAGCGTGGCACTTGGCAGTACCAAGCACAGAAAATGCCAACATTAAACTTCTTCCAAATGAATGCCAGCATTGACTAAATGGCCTTTACCCTAAATTGTATTTCAGTAATAGCAACAACGTGCCATTAATGCAGAAAGGATGGTCTCACAATGCAGAACTCAGGACTGACATAGAAGCAATTGTGAGAGCAAAGCAATGCAGAACAGGGGTTCCTTGGAGTAAAGAAGCAGACAACTTTCCATACTTGTTTGTGGGAGTAATAAAAGGTTATTTTCCAGTCTATGGAGAATTTGATGAATGCACAGTGGTGCAGCCTGAAATCTCTCAAAAACACAACATGCAGTTTCATTTTGCAGCATGCCACAATCCTCCTGCAAAAGCCTATAACAGTTAATTTATAGCAGTCATTCAGGAGTTATCGAGAGAGAGATACTCTTCAAAATCACAAGAAAGCAAAAGAGAGGTAGTCACAAAACTCTAGGAAAAGCCTGATGACAGAAACACAAGCACGCAATTTCTGGCTATTACTTGCTCAGGGAGTAGATGCAGCCCTAAGCAGTGTAAGGGGCTGTGCAAATACAGCTCTCTTCTCCATTTTCTGACTGATATGACTTTCTGAATATCAGAGAGTGGCTTGGCAACTACATTAGTCAGTTCCCTCAGGACTCTAGGATGCATCTTATCAGGTCCCATGTGTGCTCAGGTTCCTCAGGTGGTCACAAACCTGATTTTCTCTGAGGGACTTAACTCCACCAACCAGATTTACAGTCCATCCACTCGAGAGGTGTGGGAAGAATGGTTGCCAGTGAGGGTTGAGGCAAAAAATTTTTGAGTACCTCAGCCTTCTCCACATCCTAATTAGCAGTTTTCCAGCCTTGCTTACTAAGGGGGAAAATGTTTTCTTTGACCTTCCTTTTCTGGCTGACACTCCTCTTTGTGTCTTTGCAGCGAGTTTTAGTTCATGCAGCCTTAAAAGGCTGAAAAGCTAGGCAGCATTGGGCCAGAGCCCTCCCCCCAGGTCCCCTGCCTGCTGATGTGGTGCAGCTCTGGCAGGCTGCTGCTGCCAGCTCCCAGCTGCCTGCAGGCTCCCCCTCGCTGCCCTTGTCTGCTCTTTGTGTTATTCTTTGTGACCTTTGTGAAGTTCACCTCCAGCTTTGCTTTTGCCTTCCTCACCCCATTCCTATAAAACTGGGCTGTGACCTTATAATATTCCCAGGATACCTGTTCTTGCTTCCACTGCCTGTGGATTTCTTTCTTGCCCTTTAGTTTGACCAACAGGTTCTGACTAACCCATGCCAGTCTCTTGCCTTCCTTGCCTGAACATTTCCTCCCACGGATCGCTAGTTCTTGTGCTCTACAGAAAGCATCCTTAAAGACCTGCCAGACCTCTTTTCTCCCTTTTCCCTCTGAGCAGTTTCCCAGAAGGTCCTATTGCCTGAATCCTTGATGACCTAGAAGTCTGCTTTCCTAAAATTCATAGTTCTGACCTCACTCTTTGCCTGACCCATATCCCTCAGGACTGCAAACTCCACCAGTGCGTGATCACTGTAGTGCAGGCTGCCTCCAATCTTGATGGCCCCAATTAACGTGTATTGGTGACCAACAAATGCAGTATCACATCCCCTCTGGTAGGGCTGTCTATAACCTGGCTTAAAACGTTATCCTCCATGCACTCCAGGAGTCTCCTGGACCGCCCACAGCTTGCCCTGTTACTTGCCCAGCAGGTGGCAGGACGGATGAAGTTCCCCAGCAGGACAAGAGCCTGTGAGCCCGATGCCTCCTGCAGCTGGAGCAAGAAGGCTTTGTCAACAGGCTCCCCTTGACTGAGCAGCTTGTAGTACATGCCAACCATCAGGTTCCCTTTGTTATCTCAGTGTCTAATTCTTACCACAGGCTTTCAACCCGCTCATTGCTATTCTTCAGAGACAGCACTTCACACTCAATCCACCTCTTGATATAGAGGGCAACCCCTCCACCATTCCTTTCCTTAAACAGCCTGTAGTCATCCGTAATTGCAATCCAGTCATGTGATTTGTCCTACCAAGTTTCAGTAATGGCAACGAGGTCATAACTTTTTAGCAGCACAGTGGCTTTCAACTCCTCTTGTCTGTTGCCCACACTGCTGGAAAGACACCTCAGCTGAGCTGTTGGCTCACATTCCCTTTTTGGAGGAAAACCCCTTAATTTAATTGAGATATTTCACTGGTCTTTCTTGGCTTCTATTACCTCAGGACCCCCTGGCTTGTCTCTGTAAGAAGTAAAATGTGGTCCAGTGTGGCCAGCACATCTCAGGACCTCTGGCTGGGGGCCCTCACCTGAGCCCTGTCCCTCTAACCTTCACATGTCATCCCACAACTTGTGAAGGGCAAGCCTGACATTGTTTGCTTCCCTGACACACCTAGTTTAAAGCTCTGTCAGTGAGCCCTGCTAGATCCTGAGCAACGACAAGTTTCTGCACAGACGACAAAAGCCAGGCATTGCTAACTACCTTTGACTGCTAACAGCCAGCAGTTCTCTGGTGAAGGCAACACCTACAGCCAGGACAAGAGATGGAAGGACGGAGATGCAGATGTATTTCCCTCAACACTCTCTCACTACTCAGGCTGGTGACTTTTTACTCACATTCCTATAATGACATTTTACCTACCATGTAACTTCACTGTCTTCTGCTTGACAGCTGAATCAAACTTTACAATACAAAGCACATGTTCATTTTACATCCCTCCATGTCCAAGCAAAATATTAAGCCCAGGGGGAATTAGGACACTGTTTCAAATCTATCCCTCCTCAATGCAGCTACGCACTGCAGCAGTACAGCTCACGAAATGAGACCTTTAAAATCCTCCTGTATCAATGTATGTCATCTTGCTGCTCTAATAAGCAGCTCTGTAGAGTCTCTCTCAATTACAGTTGGTGCTACATTAACTCTGTGAGTCATTCACCCAAGTTTTCCAAAAATATACATATAAGATATATTTTAATGTACTTACTAAATGGGCATCAATAGATCAGTCAGCAGTGGTTATATCAATGGCTTAGGAATAAGGGCTGCTGAGATCAGAAATAGTACTTTTCCAAAAAAGAGCACAGAAATTACACTGATGGCTTTCTTTGTAAATAAGACAAACAAGACAGAATGCCAAATGCTGGCTAATAAACTAAACCAAATTGCACACAGAAAAATGGAAAAAAACCCCGCAAACAACTACTGGGATAAACAAAATTACCAGTTAGCTTTTCAGTGATATATTTCCTCTGTAAAAATTTGGAAGGCTAACCACAGACATGTTCTGGCTCTTTGTGTGGTTTATGTCTAGCACAGCTGTTCACTTAGTTCACTTAGCTACAGCACAGCTTTACAAGAGAAAATGAATATAAGCAGCAAGCTCCAAGACAATAATAAGGAAATATGAAGGAGAAAAAGTTTGGGAATTTACATTTGATTAGGTACTCATTTATACAGAAAAACTGCAAGAAATATCTTAGATTTGTGAGTCCCATTTCGATTTTCTCTGTATTTCCCACACAGCAACAGGAAAGAAAATTAGAAGGGTTCCCTAGGACAAAAATTGATCTACTGATGCCTTCTGTGGAATCTCAGTCTGGGTTTTGGCTCTTGGCTTTAGTTTTGGGATTTCTAAAAATATTGTACTCCTAGCCCCTTCCAAAAACAAAAAAAAAGAAAAGGTATCAAGGCAATACATTTCTAAGACCTGTTAAGTCTTCTTACATCTCCAGACAAGTTAGTTAAAAACATCAACAATAGAGCCAGAGGGACAAACTTGAATTGAAGTTTGCACATGGAGGCTGTCCCCAGGTACAGATGAGGTTTAGATGAGGGTTCAGAGTTTGAGTTAAGAGCAAAGAAGACCAGCTACTTTCTGTGGCATTTTGGGTGAACCTAGGAAAAGGCTTGTGGCACTGGAAAGTTTCAAACTCATTACTCTGCTTTTTGTCCATTTTCTTTGCAGTAGAAAGTTTGAAACACTTCAATATCTTTCAGCCTACAAGCAGAGGGTTATTATTAGAGCTGGAAGTCTTTGTGGTGAGCTTTAGTTCATGCAGCCTTAAAGGCCAGGCAGCATCGGGCCAGAGCCCTGCCCCAAGTGCCCTGCCTGCCGATGCGGGGCAGCTCTGGCAGGCTGCCTGCGGGCCCCCTCGCTGCCCTTGTCTGCCCAGCCCGGGGCAGCTCCCCCCGGGCAGCCTTGGCCGCGATGTCACCAAACCTCGCGTACACCAAGAGACGCCAAGACCTCTTGTGTGATCAAGGTCTCTCCCTGGAAGCAGTGTATCTCAGGCAGCTGCAGAAATCACCACTGCCGGCCATCGCTGCCCCGCCCCAGAAGGAAGTCTGTTCATCGAGGCCCTTGGGGGGTGTGCCCCATGCCCCCCTCCCCAGACTCATCCTGCAGGCAGGAAGGTGCAGCTACAGTGTCCTGGGTAACCCAAAATGTTATTCTATTCCACATCTATCTGCGGATCGATGCTACTCAATTGTTACAGTGACAAAATCGCTACAGTCTCTCTGAGACCCGGCAGTGCGGAGGGCAACAGAACCACGGGGCGTCTGTTCAGTCGCACAAGCAGAGCTCTCTTGCCGCCAAGCTCTGGCTCAAGGCAGACGCTCTCCTTAGTGGCTATTTTTTGTTTCTCTCTTGCCTCCAGAGGGTTTTTTCCGGGCAAGTTTCTGTACTTACAACAGTAGCAACCTGAGAAGCTGCATTTCACAATCAAAACCTGTTTCAGAGTGAACTCTGCAGTGCGTGGCAGAGCCACGGAGGCTAGAGGGTGCTTTTGTCAGTGCTTGAGGAGCCCCTTTCTCCCCTCGCAACACACCCACGGCTCAGGAGCAGCAGCACCAACACGGGCGGAGTCCAGGTGGAGGCAGTGAGACAACAGCACCAACACCCGACTGACACTGCAGGGCCAGCGATTCCCATCTGCCACCAGAACTGCTTCCTAAGTTCCCACCTTGCTCGGTTTTTTTTAACCAGGGAGAAGGTTGGGCTGAGCGGTGCTTGTCTGCCATCTTCCTAGCGTCTCCCAGAACACACAGTCATACGCGGAGGGCACTGTCTTGGGGAGATCACTCCCCCATTTTGAGTTTCTCTTTGTTCCCGGGGAGTCAGTGTGATTTCAGCAACTGTGTAACTAGTGACTATTAGTGTTACTTTGGCCTGTTGCTATTTTGCTTTTCAGTAAACTGTTATTTTTTTCACACATTATCTACCCATATTTGTTCCTCCATATTGGTGGAAAGGGATTGGTTATAACTATTAGGGAAAGTAACTCATTTCAGAGTGTCCACCTCTTAAACTGTCTTAAACCAAGACAAACAGTGATCAACTTTTGCCAGAGCTGGTGCTTAATGCCTTCCCCTTGGCCCTCGGGAGACTTGCAGCAACAGTTTCTCTCCTGGATGGACGGATGGATGGATGGAGGCATGCACAACACACACAGGGGTGACAGAAAAAGCCTGGCCCACATTAACAAATGTAGAGACTCAGTCCCAAAGCATTCAGGGTGGTGCTATGATTAAAGCTACTTGATGCTGCAGGGCATAACCAATGTTTTCATTCCCATCAAGCCACAGATGATTTTATTTCGGGTAAGCTGGTAGATTCACACTAGAAGAACTACACGGTATACCCTAATCAGTGTGGTCATCACTGAAAAATACATTCTATTCTTTAAGCCTCCTTGTATCTTCCTTGGTTTTATAAAAGTAGCCCTGTGAAAAAAGCCGAGGGATGGAGAAGCAGGAGGTGGGTTGTCTGTGTTTGTTGTCTGCAGTGACTGACATGCAGTGCTATTGTCAAGGCTTTTCCCCCTCTTGTGTTTCTACAGGGGCACCTCAAGCCTAAAGCTGTCAACTCTTTGCAGAAAAAGCCTGTAGTCCTGCCTGGCCACTGCTGCCTGCCCTTCTAGGCAGGGAGGGAATCTGAATACCCCACCAAATCCAACCTGTACTAGTCATCTTCTTCAGGTAGTCAACGGGGTTTTCAGATAACTCTTGCAAAACTGAGTAATATTTATTAAGAACAAAATAATTTTGTAGAAAAGCACAGCCTAGGGTGAGGAAGACACAGGCAGTTCACCCAGGCAGCCACCTACCTTCCTCTGGCCAGACGGACTCCTGACAACAGGAGTTCCTCCGGCAGCTTTTTCTCCAGCTCACTTTACTTTACAAACTGAGTCTCCCCACAGTGATTGAGATTAATTATTCGACTTTTTTCTTCCCACATTCACCAGACCAGGCCAGAGAAGCCCTATTTGCCAGCTGTTGGTGATAAATCTTCCAAGGCTCCTTTCCTAAAGGGTGGCTTTATGAATTAACTAGCAGCTCCACCTCCTGCCCTGTCCGTTGTTCCCCCAGGGATTTGAGAAATACAGCTGTTAGCAAGCCTGTCAAAAGTAATACAATTAGCCCTGAAACACTCTGTGATTGCGGCATCTGCTTGCAGCTACTACCACTCTGGAATTCCAGCCTCCATCCATCAGCTTGCCTGTGAAGGCCTGGCAAGGGTCCAGCCTGAGCTGTCATTTTCTGCTTCTGATTTAGAGGAGTTGCTCCACTGTACTGAGGATGGTTCCCCTCCTTGTTCTCCTTCAAGTCCCAAGGTGCTTACATCATGCACTAATTATACCAGATCTCCTGTTTGTTCCAAGCACATTTTTTCTTTCACAGTGATCTCAACGATTTTTATACACTTTTCAAATTTTGTTTCTCTTGTTCCAACCAACCCATCAGTCGCAGTAGTCTGCTGTTCACACCACTCAGTTCTCATTTTCATGCTATTCATTACATAATTTTGACAAATTTTTATCTACTGAGACAAATGGTGCCAGGATCTTTTCTGGTATGTCTGATTTTCCTTGAAACAGCTCTTTCCAAAAGACATCCCCATGACTTCTGTTAGCTGGTATACTTCAACAGAAAGTAGGTAATATTTGGACACACAGGATTCTCTGCTATGAATTTCTGAATGGGCTATAATTGAGAAAAGCTTTTGCTTTATTCTTTGGCATCCTAAATCAGTTTACATTGCCCCCAGTGCACAGGGAATATTAAAGATAAAAAGCAAATATAGTAGAAATCATCAGGCATCTACTTGTTCATAGTGCTCATCTTTTTCATTACTAGCTCTATCTCTTTGCTAAACTGTGTTTCCACCAGGATCAAGCGCACAGGGGAATGCACTGCAACAGCTCTCCCAGCACAGCTGCTTGTCCTGGTGGAGTGCATCACAAGACTGCCTTCCTTCAGTAAAAAAATATAAAATGTCACTCCTATAGTATTCCTTTGCATTATGTTCTCTGTTTCCTTTGCTCATCACTCCTTTTATTTGCTTACACAGGTGCACATGGTATGATGTGGTGGAGTACACCTGTAACATATTACAAACTCTGCTTTGTATTATGTGCTGAGCACATCTCAGCCTGGCCAAGGGAAACCTGCCCACTGTAGTCCACATAGTTTTGGTGGCACACCTTTGAAGAAAAATCTATCAAACCTGCAACCCACATCAAACCATTGGCCAGCACTCCACAGGGAGCCTACACAAGGAATCTGGTGAGCCAGACCATGAAACAAGGGACTTCTTGTTGTGTTTTTGAAGGGGTTATTTCTGGGCCCACATTACTCCTTGGATCAGAGTGACAAGCACAGCCATGGGGAGTAAGAGTTTAAGAAAGAGAAGAAAGAGATACTCCAAACCAATCAACCTTGACTTGGTGGTTGCATGTCTTGATTTCCATTAATTTGGAAAATCAGACTTTCACACTTCAAAAGCAAAGACTTCTTGGTTGGATAATGTCCTTGTGTACTCCAAAGGGGTTAAACTAGAAGTCCATGGTGCTCACCATATAAGCCAAACTCTGAAGCAAACCTGGACTTAGTCAGGGAAGCAGAAAGATGCTGGTCACAGGAAGCAGTGGCCCTGGGAGGGAGAGGACGAGCAAGCTTTGGAGTTGGCATGAGCAGGGAACAAAAGTCTGCCCATCATGACTTGGCTTTGGTACATGAGGAAGTAGGGTCACAGCATGCTTGTGGGGGTTCTGGACCAGGTTTTCCCTTGGGGAAAGAAAAAGACCTCAACTGTTGGTCTTCTGGAGTGCACCTGCAAGCCATGGGGATGCATTTAATGAAAGATTATAAAAGCTAAACTTTTCTACTGCCTGGATCTGCTCTCCTGGCACCTGTCAAACCATTTTGCCTACTGCATTACCCTGAAAAACAGCTCATCTGCCTAAACACTCATCACACAATGGGGAATTTACTGATGGTCTCAATATCCGTAAGATTCACAAAGTAGATTGACAAAGAGCCTCCGTGGGGAGGAGCTGATGCCCTAGGATTTCCTCTGCTGTCTCTCAGTATTTGCACTCTCTAGTACCACTGGAAGGACATCCAGTCATGGAGCTTCTCTTCCAAGCAAGATAATTAACTATCCAAAATTAACGAGGATCACTTAGTATCAAAAGCAAAAGACAACTCCTTGTGCATATTCCAATATGAGGGAACAGAAAGCAATAGATGCCAATCAATGTTATGACTGTTTAGACATTTAGGAGATTTAGGAAGCAGCATTTGGCTTTCTACGGGGTATCTAACTACTTATTGTAAGCAACTGAAGGAAGATATATTTAGATAAATTTTAGCTTCCGTGGGTTTTGTTTTAATTAAAATAACTAGTCAAATTCTTCTTTGTCCAAGTCAGCGAACCACTTAACACATCTGAATTCACCTCAGGCCATTGGAAGTCACCTGGAATAGGCACAGGCTTTGCCATCTGTCTGTCCCAGTCCACTCTTCACTCTTGATGTCTGTCACATCATATTGACCTCTCTGCCTCCCCTCACCAGGCAACAGTCAACAAACTAATTCCTTCAGGCATCCCCTTCAAATGCTCCCCAGCTGCCCTGGGACACTTGTCACCACAGGTGCTAAGACTTTATTTGTAACACAAACCTCAAATATTTTCATTTTTTTCTAGATTGCTTTTGAAGTGAAAAGCTAGTAAGAACGTTGGTGAATTTCAGCAATTTCTGCAATGTCATTCCAGTGTTTATCCAGTATTACCCTTGGGCAATTGCTCACAAAGGAATTTAGCATACCCTATGATCTGTAAGACACATTCATCAAGACTGAAGTAGAACCTGAGATATGAGTTCGAAAAAATCTATCAATGAGACCCTGCCAGTTCATGACACTGTTTGTTTCAGGATGTCCTCACTGACACCTGTTTCATGCTCAAAGTAAAAGCTTGTCAAAACTTTCCAAAGTAATAGACTTTATAGGCTCTCATTAGATATTTTTAATTATTATTATTATTCCCCCTAAGGGATCACTAAGGCTATTAGGCCTTATCCTACTTACTTTATATCCTAAATAGCCTAAAAAGGAGGAGACTGAGGGTCTTCAACATCCTCACAAGGGGAAGTGGAGGGGCAGGTACTGATCTCTGCACTCTTGTGACCAGTGAGAGGACTCCAGGAAACAGCATGAAGCTGGGTCAGGGAAGGTTGAGGTTGGATATCAGGAAAAGGTTCTTCACCCAGAGAGTGTTTAGGTACTGGAACAGGCTCTGCAGGCAAGTGGTCACAGCACCAAGCCTGACAGAGTTCCAGAAGAGTTTGGACAATGGTCTCAGGCACACGGTGTGATTCTTGGAGTGTCCAGGGCCAGAAGTTTGACACCACGATCCTGACGGATCCCCTCCAACTTGGAATATTCTATGATCCTATGATCCTAGGGTGATCACAGAGATATCAATGAAGTTTAGGTAAATCCATAAAACACCACTTAAAATAACTTACACTAGGACTGCCAAATCTCACCAGGCACTTAACGCTACCCCAAAGGAGTGGTTCTCTTGCACATGTACACCCTAATTTATTGCTCACAATGTAATCAAGGGACCCCAAAAGGCGTCAGCAGATCTGACCTTGCATCCTCCCAGCTGGCTGTTAGTGACCCCAGAGTGGTCACAGATGGATGTTCAGGTATGAGTAAAGTATAAAACAAGTACACTGTGACACTACCCTCCTGTTCTCTCCCAGTTCCTGCTGCCATTTTTCAGTGTGGAGGACTGCCTGTGCTGGTGTATCACCACAGGAGCCCAACTAAGCAGCCTGTGCCTCACATTTATTCAGAATAAAAAGAAACTATGCAGAAAATAAACACTGCAGAAATAACTGCCAAGATTTGTGTGGTCTTTCTAAAAACAGTCCTTAGTCCATTTTTTTCTGAGAAGGCCTTTTAGTGTCATATTTGCAATGAAGTACAGCTCAGAAGTTAAGACAAGGCAGATGCTGGAATACCTGAAGGTGTTACCGAAGTTCATACAGCATCAACAAACACATTCAGTGCCGATCCCAACACATTTTCTGTGTGTTTACAGCTTCTCCAGGAAAAGTGAAATCTCTGCTGGAAAAGCGTTTTCTGTAAACATGTCCCCTGAGAGGAAAACAGAGCCAGGAGCGCGCGACAGGCACGTGTGAGTGCTCTCATATGCTGCTCACAGCACCGAGAGGAGTTCTGGCATGCCTGGCTGGTCACTGGCAGTGACTCACCACTTTGTTTCTGATGAAACAATTCAAGAAACAGATTTTCAAGTCTGTCCTGACAGCTGATCCCACCAGTTTCGCCTGTTACCCTGCAGAGTCAGAAACTTCTGCTGCTTGCAGAGGAAGCTCATTTTTTCCTGAAGAAATCCTCAGTTGGGCTCATCCAAGAAGTCTCAATGAACATCCTTGGGAATACAGAGACAATTATTTCCTTACTAAATGTTAATGAGTGATTAGACTAGTTGCACAACCATTATTTTGAGTTCAAATTTCACAGATATACTGCTTGACTCTTAGAAGTGAAGGTGTAGGAATGTCTTTTCCAGCCTCTGCTCCAAGCTACAGACTCAAATAGCATCCACAGCTGCTTCACAACTCAGACACAAGAGACATTTGCCATAAAACATAGTATCAGTTCAACTTTCTGACATGGTCCCCAGACTCTCCCTCTATGTGAAGCAGGAGGAAGACCCACTTTCAGAGCACACAGAGTAAACTAGGCCACAAGAGTAGACGCTTGCCAAGTTTCATCTTGGAAAACAAGGACAATATTTATAACCATTGGGAACTTGGAAAAAAACAAAAAGACAATTTTTCAGTGCATGATACTGAAATAACCTGAAGTACTGAGCCAGTATTCCTATAACTGCAATGCTCTGAGGAAGGAAAGCAAGCATAAGAGTTCACATACCAGTCTTTGAAAGCCTGGTCTCTAATGTAGCCATGAAACTGATACAAGCTGACCTAGTATAAAACAATCACCTAAGGCCAAAAATCTTCACATTCTGAATTTAGGAAAATGTAATACCGTAAGAAGCTGTAAAGAACTTTGCTATTTATATTTTACTTTCTCATTTAAAACCAAAAAATTATAATGAGGGGGATCAATAATATACATCATGAAAATAGGTAACTAAATTTTCCACAAATTTTTAAGAAGCAAAACAGCACACAATGCTTTAGGAAACAAGGAATGCAACAGACATTACAGAGAAAGCAACAAAGGACAGACACTCATATACATGGTTATATCCTTGTCTTTGAAACTGCTCTACTTTGTTTTATTTTCCACAGAAGGTGTTTCCTTTTTCATTTGGGTTCCTTTTTTCCATGTTGACTTTTTAAAAATCTGCTTTAAAAAAGAACTCAGTCTTCTATATCTTTTATCATTTGCAAATAAAGGAATTGGTTCTTTGTTATACTTCCAATTTTGAGGCAAAGTATAAGAGTACTAACAGTCAGGAAACTGGCCTCAAAAAATGCCCGTGGTTGTCCTTGCAATCCTCTGTGGAGGAAAATGTCTCTGCTTTCCAGCCCTTCTCAGACCTGTTAATGAAGCTGTTTCAGGAGAATGGACCAATTTCAGCAGGGGAGGCACACAACAAATTTTAAACCTGCTTTCCTCCTCTGCATCTCCGTGCCACACAAAGCCCAGTCAGGAGAAAATTAAACCCATAGAGCTTTACTGAAAACAGACTTAACTGGATAGCTCAATCTCTGATGAGGTATTTCATGAGATAATTAACCTGTAGTTACTTCTTAGTAACTCCCTCCATAAGTGTGGCGTCCAGCCCTCAGGGGAAGGGAGCACGCAAAATTTGTAGATGCTCCTGGTCAAAAGGAATGACAAAAGTCAAACGGTCTGCAAAAGCTTATGAAGTTTTGTTAGTAAATTACACCCTTGGCAAGGAAATTGGTATGTTAGTCCCTGACCTCCTACATAATCACACAGCAATGGGTTTTGGATAAAGGGGTAGGGTGAAAGAGATGAGGGAGAGAGAGAGGGAAAGAAAGAAAAATATGTCACCTGTCCTGGTGACATCAATCTAGCTGGGGTGTCCAGAGTCCTGGAAGTATCCATGCACCCAGACTTCATGGAACTACCTTTTTACAGGTAATTTTCCCCCAGCCTAAAGATAAGTTTCTCACTTTCTATGCCAATCAGTTACCATGCACAGTCCATTCTTGTAGACCTTTATGGAAGTGGTTGACACGGCTTCTGCAGTTTTTGGTGGTCTTGATTCCCCCTACAGTTCATGCCCACTTTCTGGCCTCATTTCTGTGCCTGCACTGTGCTGTGTTGTGCTTATCTCCAGGAGTCAGAACAAGGACATTTTACCCAAAAAAGTGCTGCCCTACCTCTGTGTCAGCCCCATCTCCAGCCACATCCTGTTCTTTTTCACAGTGTGTCATCACCAGCAATCCTTGTCTGATATTAATAACAATCCTTGGTTGACTCCACAGCTATCTGACTATCAGTGTTCAGACATACATCTTCTAGGCTTTTACAAGGAGTAATACAGTAGTATATGAGAGCTTAAATTCTGCATCAAATATAATAAAGAAAACTGTATCAACAAAGAAGTTTGTTTAATCGTGGCCTGTAGGATTGCAAATGGACCAGTAGACAGAAATCAAAAGCACAAGCTACACTATCTCTTATATTAAGCAAAAGCTATATCTGCCTTCCAGCTAATGCAAAATAATTGCATGGCAAAGGGTCCTGCCTACAGGCAAGTCAATGACAGACAGAAGGATGGCAGCTCCTGAAACTTGCCCCACCTTTGCGCAGATCTCTTGGCACCTAAATTCATCCTTTGGCAGGGAGGAAATGTGTCACACGAAGCACTAGGCAACCTCATTTGGATAGGAAAAGAGTCCTTCAGCGCAGGATTAGAGGCAAATGTGCATTCCCTACTGACTAATTTTAGTGGTTAAAACTGATGAAAATATGCCCCATAAAGCACTCACCTAGAGAACACGGTACCCAGGCTTGCCAATGCTGGTATGACCGCACCAGTGACTCTGGTTATGCTCATTACCTTCCTTACTGTATTTCCAGGACATCCACCATCTCTAACATCAAAATTTTCTTCTGGGTACATTTTCACTTTAAAATTTATCTCCTTTCTTTTCAGTGAGAAAGGGTACATAGACATTTGATGGGTCAACAAAATAGTTTAGTGAAAGGTAAATGTGGGTCACTTCTTAAAGATGGTTACCCTTCTTGAGGGAGTTCCTGGTTATAGCAAAACAAGCATGAGAAAAACCAAACTGGGTACACTTTCTTTTGTAGAAGCAATGATGAAGGAGATTCCCACTACAGCATCACAGCTTGAATTTTCAAATAAAACCACACCTTTTTGAATGCCCTTCTGTAACAGCTCAGAGTTAGATGCTAGAACTTGGCCTCAGGGTACCCTTTTAATAAACATAAACTGGAAAGGAGAAGCATACTTTCTGCTCCAAAAGAGCTAACTTTGCTTTTAGTGTCATATGGTCATATTGTGTATTACTGCAAGAGTTGCAATAGAATTATAATACATGAAAAGCTGAACAACAGATCATGTAAACAGACATCATCTTAATAATCAATTATACAAAGAAACAGAAAGAAAATTCCATTATTATCAAACCATACTCATCACACAGACCTGTTATAGCATATTTCGGTGGCAGGTATGAAAGAAACATGCTTGAATGTAAAATAGCTGAATACAAAAATTATGTGCATTAAAATTCAAGGCCTGGTCAAGATGAGTAAAAAACTAATTATGATATTCAAAACTAGGAGCCATTTGTTAGCATCAGAAAATTCTCTGATATTGAGAACAATCTTTGAAAAAGAAAGATATGGATTTGATGGATGAAACACTTGATAGATAAGGAATTGGCTGGATGGCCACATCCAAAGTGTTAGCAAAGGGCTGAATGTCCAAAGAGAAACTAGTAATGAGGGCTATCCCTCACAGGCCCGTACTGGAATCAGCACTGTTTAATAGCTTAATTAATGGCACCGACAGTGGGATTGAGTTGCACCCTCAGTAAGTTTGCAGATGACACCAAGCTGAGCGGTGTCACTGATTTGCTTAAGGGAAGGAATGCCATCCAGAGGGACCTGGATAGGCTTGAGGAGAGGACCCTGTTACAGCAGGTCTAGAGGAGACCATGAAAATTGTAAGAGAGGGCTGCAGCACCTCTCCTATGACGACAGACAGAGAAGGCTGAGGGTGTTCAGCCTGGAGAAAAGAAGTTCCCAGGAAGACCTTACAGCAGCCTTTCAGTATATAAAAGGAGCTTATGAGAAAGAAGTAGAGAATTTTTACCAGGGCCTCCAGGACAAGAGGCAATAGTTTCAAACTAAAAGAGGATAATTTATGTTGGACCTGAGGAAGAAACATTTTATTATGAGAGTGGTGAGGCACTTCAGAGAAGTTATGGATCCTCCATTCCTGGATGTGTTCAAGGTCACATGGTTAGACAGGGCTTTGAGTAACCTGGTCTAGTGAAAGGTGTCCCTGCCTATGACAGGGGGGCTTGGAACTATAAGATATTCTAAGGTCCCTTCCAACCCAAATCATTCTATGATTCTGTGATATTAAATATTAACGCACTTGTGCAGTAAGTTGGTGAGATAAGAGAATAAAGCAGTAAGTACACAGTAGTTCATTACAGTTGGTGTTTTAAAAGCAATTAATTTAATTAATGCTAGTTGAAAACAAAAAAAATGTCATAAATGGAGATAACACCAAAATAAATTATTTGGAGTATTACCTATGTTATCAGTTTGATTTTAATCAGACCAGGGAATAATTTAATGAAGAATAAAAGTTTGGACCTGAACAACCCATCTCATGCTCATTTCTGATGCTTATTGAGGTTGTCACTCAATCGACCATTGAGTAATGGTCAATCCTCTCTCACAGCTTATGGTTTTGGCTGTGGATGCTTGCAGACATGTTGCTGACATAAGACTATTGGTATTAGGTAGAGATGATGGGCAGCACAAGTGGCTGACAGATGCCTGACAGAGGGCTTGATATTTCATGTTTTTTATAATCCTCCCAGCTTTCTGGAAAAATTTTAATTTATTATTTAGCAATTTACTGCTATAAAAAGTTAGAAGAGCTAAAGAAATCAAGAAGCAGACCCATGACTCCTGGTTAAATAAAAAAATTCTATGCTGTGTATCAACTCCTCTTTGACTGGACTCAGTCAGCACCCTTTTCAACAGATTTACTGTGGTCTAACCACCTAATTCATTAATGATTTTGGACAATCTACCACTCTAGATTTGCATCCATGCCTTTGCAGGGCTGTTTCTTGTCACCTTCAGGTACCTCAAGGGACAACAGTAACCAGAGGAGCACCAATGGAAACCCTGCAGCAGATTCCCTGTGCACATCATGCAACTTCCTCAGCAATATGTGAAAAGACCTCATGAGGTCTTAGAAAAGGCCTCATGAGGATGATTCAGCTGGTGCATATGTCCAGCAGGCAACAATTCCATTTTCCAGCAAGATTCAAAGATAAAGTAGTTTTTTGTCTCTTCACAGAATTGTTTGGGTATTTTCAGGCTGTGGACTTCTACTGAGAGTTCTTACTGCACTGGGCTTCAACTTTCTCTCTCTCTCCCTCTCTGTCTCTCATAATGGACTAAGCTTCAAGTCAACTACAGGTATAGCAATGAAACCCCCTTCTAGGTGCATAACTAATGGAAAACACAAAATGGTCTCTCGCTCTCACTTAAAAAAAAACAAAAAAACAAAACCACAAATCAAAAAAAGCTGCCCCCGCAAAAAAAAAAAAACCCAAACAAACAACAAAAAACCCCAAAACAAAACAAAACAAAAACCAAACCAAAACAAAAAAACCCTAAAAACAAACAAAATCAATCAAACAAACAAAAAACCAAAAAAGCAAAAAGACCAGCACAAAACCTAAATAACTATGCAAAGAGAACTTTTTAACTAACAGAAAAACATCTAGCTGACCCAGCACAGGAAAATATTCTCATTCCCATATTAGTATGGGATGATTGATAATGTAACCCTATTTTTGGCTTCAACACCCATCAGCTGTAAAGTCTGCTCCAAATTTATATAAAAACAAAGTGATAACAGCTTTCTAGTTTTCACCTACAAATGGTAGTCCAAACAACACATACCACTCATCCTATTTCCATATAAGACAACTTCACTGTGCAAAATTCTCTCGTCTTTTCTAAACAAACTAAAATTACTGCCCTAATAACTCTCCAGTTTGACACTTAGTTTAAAATAACCACTAGAAGTGGCTATATTTAGCGAACAATCTGGCATTGGTATAAAGCCATTCATGTTTCAAGCACAAAAGAATATCCTTGGCCAGGAAAGAAATCCCTCTGCAAAAGCTCTTGTAAGAATTAAAATGCAAAGCAATGACTGTATAGGAACTAGTAAAGATTCATTAATTTGAATTCCTCCTGCTTGTTAGTGAACTTCAACTAACCTTCTACAAAGCACAGCTTAGACTAGCATTGTCTAGCTATATCCATGCATACTTAAAATGTTAAAGGTCATCCTACTTGAAATGCTATGAGCAACATCTTAAAATAAGCATTCATATAGCTACATGTTAGTTTTCAAGGATGCCTATGAAGATATTAATAACTGACAGTAAGTACTGTGAAGCTCAATATGTAACTGCAGATGCAAACATTAAGCAAACCAGTATACTTACACAGACTAAAAACTAGACTTTTTTCTGCATACTGAGAGATTTTATTATTGTTTGTGCCCAGGATATTATCATGTCTCTAAGGCCTATCTCTAAGGGAAGAAAAGATCAAATAAACCCTGTTTTCTCAAACAAACTTATTGTTGCTATATTTGGTACACTTTTAAAATCCAGGTACCAGGATAGTTTGCATTTGCAGTTTGCATTTGTGTATGTGTGTGTACTCTAATACTAAAGGCAGCCTTTACTTCCCTTAAAAACTTAGGAATTTACAGAATCAAAAAGCAGTTTACACTATGGAAAACCATAACCATCAATCTTCTAATTACTGGAAAGGTTCCAAATTTGTTCACAGCTGTGGGAATAAACTAAGTTATGGCTTAAAGCCAGAGCAGTACTAAAAGTTCCTAGATTTCTCACGGTCTGTATTGAGAAAATTTTCTGAACTGAACTGTCAAGAATGACACCAAACTGACAGGCTCCATACTGGAAAATTATTTCATGTAGAGCAGAGACAAAATATAAAAACAATGGCATTACTCCAGTTCTGCTACAGATTCTCACTGTTGTTCTACCGTAATCATATAGGACACCACACAGGCTATCACATCATATAGGTTATCACTTGACACTGGGGTACACAAATATGATTTTGCCGGGATAAGAAGTATCTCAGGAAGATTGTGAAGCATGAAGAAATGTGTCACCAGGTCTCTGGTCTGCTGGTTCCTGCCTAGAGCTTGTAAATGATTATGATTGTTTGTCACACGTGATTATCTGTCTCAGGTAGGGAATACACTTTGCTGTACACCAGGCATCTGACACTCAGGGGAAGGAGAGAAGAAAGGATTTTCTAGGAGCAGACAATAGCAATAAATACCAATAATGAACGGCAGGTCAGCTTGAGGATACAAGGTTTGGGAGAATTAAGGACTTTGTTTCCCAAACAGATGCAAGAGAGACAGCACAGTCATCCAAGTGTTTCATCACTTGCCTGAACCCATTCTGATGAGCTGAGAACAACTCAGAATCAATATCCATTCATTCATCTGCCTCCCTGCTGGCTCCAGTAAACAATGATGCCAATTACTGTCAGCTCTCTCATATGGACCAAAATGAACTCAACTCACTTGGCCAAACAGCTGCAAAACTGTGTTCTCAGTCAAGAAGGCTCATTTGAAGAATGATCTGCCAAGAAAGATTAGATGGAACACAATTATTTTGCTAAAGCTTCCTCAGGATAACAACCATGTCTAAAACAGAACACACTACAGATAAGCTTTCAAATGGAAATTACTAAAGAAGTAGGAAATTATGAAGAACAGATCCTGTCACAAAATGCATGAGTGCTCTACACTTTAACATATCTGCGTCCCATTACATCCTGCAGCCATGAACATTAGAAAACAGCTACATGACAATCAAGCCCTAAAGATACCAGAAAGTAGCAAAGTTTCCATATCCTGCTAACAACTAAGAGATTATTCATCTAACAGAGCATCTACAACACACTGTCTTCTCTTGAATGAGGGTGCAGAGGTTTCATATATACATACACATAAAGGGATCAGGCATGTACACATAACACGTGACTATTCTGTTTAATTCTTACTTTAAAAAGAACCAGAAATTCTTATGTTCTTTAACTGTGGGTGGAGATGTCTCTGAAAGACCACTGCAGTAGGCCTTTTTTTAGCTTTTAGTCAAAAATATGAAGATACCATAGAACCACAGAACGGCTGAAGTTAGAACACATCTCCAGAAGTCATCTGTTCTGACCCTCCTGCTCATGCAGGGCCACCTACAGCCAACTGCCAAGGACTATGTCCAGACAGCTTTTTAAAAGCTCCAGGAATAGAGACTCCACAAAATGGAGAGCCACCCTCACAGTGAAAAAGTGTTTCCTGATGTTCAGAAGGAACCTTCCATGTTTCAGCATGTGCCCATTGCCTCTGGTCATGTCACTTGGCACCACTGGAAAGAGCCTGGCTCTGTCCTCTTTACATCCTCCCTTCAGGTATTTCTATTTATTTATAATATAAAGTTCCCCCTCAAGCCTTCTTTTCTTCAGGCTGAACAGACTCTGCTCTTGCAGGCATTTCTGGTATGAGAAATGCTGCAGTCTCTCCATCATCTTCATGACACTTAATTTGGCTCTTTCCAGTATGTCCATACCTCTCTTGTACTGGGAAGGCCAGAACTGGACAAGGCCAGAACTAGACAGGGCTTCAACAGTGCTGAACAGAAGAGAAGGGTCACTCTTGAACTGCTGGCAACACTGCTATTGCAGCCCAGGACACCATTAGCTGCCTTTGTCACAAGGGCACATTGCTGACTCACGTTCAATTTGGTATCCACCAAGGCCCTCAGAGACTTTTCTACCTAGCTGTTTCTAACTAGGCACTTCAGTTTGATACAACATAAAAACATGGAATGTTTTCCCAAAGGACCCTTCAGTGCTCACGAGTCTTGCAGTACGCATGAAGACTTTAACTCAGAAGTGACTTTGCCTTATGGGCACCTATAAATCTGTGAGGCTGGTTGGATTCTCAAAGCCAGGCAGCAACTTCATCATCTAAACCTGGAATGAAGACACAGATGTTAAAATGGTGTTTGCTGTATTCCACATTCTTTAACCCACAGAGAGTACTCATCCCATCTGCTGATATCAGGCTTCTTCAAGGGCCTTCTCAACTTGTGTGCATGATAATTTATGCAATGCAAGAAATTATCTTCCAGGCTGGAATAAATATTGTTCAGCAAATATAAAAGAGGCCTGTGAAAGGAGACACATTTTCATTGTGAGATCTACAAAGGGATTAGGAAGTACACTGGACAATTAAGTTTCCCCATCTATACATCAGGCGAGGATTTGTACTGCAAGTGGCAAGTGCTTTGTGGAACACTTAAGAGTTTTATTGACGAGAAGTGTTTACAGAGTAAATCTAAACTTTGTTTAGTGACTTAGGACATGATCTTTAACACGTTATTATCAGAAAACAGGGAAATCTTCTCCTTATTCACAGATCAGATATGCTTGTCTGGCTTCTTGGCCTCCAGGCATTATGCTTCACGACAAGCAGATCTGCAACAGCATTTCCCTAGACACCACTGTCATGCAGAAGCCTGCTCCAGCCTTTTTGAACCATGAGGGCTAGACAAGGCAACAGTCTTACAGTATTATTCAAGTCTTACTGATGTAACATCAAAAAAAACAAGACAATCTGAAAGACGGAGAATTACTTCCTTTGATAACTTTGTATCTCTTTATGGTTTTGTACACAACAGGTGTAATCTACCCTTCCATTTCTGTAGCTCTATATCAATTTTTAATACCAAATACAGTTTCCAGTCCAGCAATTTTGAAAAAACTTGTCAAGTCACTACTGTGCCTCTTTAAATATTTGAATAGTTTGCTAATTGAAAATTATGAAGACTTTGTTTCCTAAAAGACTTTGTTTAATGTTTGAAACGGAAATCAAATTGCCATGATTCATGGTTATTTTCATACTAGACTCATAAGGTTTTCAGAACAGAGCAAGGTGTTAGTAACATGTACCTCATACTTTATCAGAAAATATATCTATTTAAGGCAGCAGGCAAAGTACACCAACAAAGTCACACTGGTAGAGCAGTCTAACATATCAGTCTTGAGCCACATTTGGCAAAAGAAAATGTGTTGGAGGAACAGCCATATGGTGTAGAAGACAGTCTGTTAATCAAAGAGCACCATATTGTTATAGAAAATAGCAGGAATTTTTGGTTTGATTATCATGTGAAGAAGGACTACAATAATCACACTTCAATCTTTGGTTGTCTAGAAACACAGGGAAGGATGGGGCAAAAGAGGCTTACTCTTTTAAATGAAGCAATAAAATTCTTCAAATGAATATAAAGGCTTCTAAGCAATCAAATCACTATATAAGGTTACATGGATGACTACGGCCTTTTATCTGGCCTTCTGCAGCACTACTGCTGAAAAGCGTTATTAGGACTGTAAGAACTGAAACACTGAAGGAAAATCTCTCTGTTTTTTAAAGTACATTTTCCTGAGATGTAACCATAGAAGATTTGACCCTATTTCATGAGTTTAATCAGTCAAGTAATTATAGCTTTGCTAGTCCTGCTCTTGCACACAATGGCTGGGGATGAAAAGTCTCAGAAGGTAAAGTAATGTGAGAACTCCCAAAAAAGGGAACAAAACCAACTAGTTGTAACTGGTTTGGACTTACTTTTTTAGTAAGCTTCCAAATACTACTCAATAACTGTGTACATAAATAAGACCATTAAGGTATTTTCAGGCTGATTCTATTAAAATTTTGAACAGTCTGTACCATGTGCAAGGTGAATAAGTCTTCCTTACTAGTAGAAATGCTTCTGAACTGTTTGTGGTCATCCTTTCAGCACAAGTGCAAGCTTACTTTTCCCCATGACAGATCTTGAACAAAATATCTTACCTTTCCTCCAAAAATGAACTGGAAAATGATTGGCTTTCCTCTTCATTTTCAAGATGATTATGCATGTAATGTAATAAGTGCAACAACCACAAAGTACTGTCTGACAGCAATTTTACTGATAAAAAAACTCACGCCATGCCTGCTTCCTGAAATTCCTGAAAGAAATTTAATTTCAGTTCATTTGCATCTTTCATTCTTTTGCAGAAAGCTGAAAATATTTCCAGCAGTTTTCAGCAAGTGACTTGCATGTCTGTGCTTGAATTTTAGCAAACTTCAACAACATTTGCAAGGCCAGGGGTTACATGCAAGTTATTTTTTTGACTGAGGTGATTTGGCCTCCATTACCACTGTTTTGACCTCCTACAGTTTTTTCATCTTTCTTTTGAATTCAAGTGGTAAACTACCTATTTTTAGGTTTTTTTCATGCAAAACAAAGTCCAGACTATTATCAGAAGTGCAAGGTATATTCAGTAAACATGAATTTTCTAAGAGCTATCCTCCCTCTCTTGTGGCCAAATTCCATGGCTCAGTGGAAAATGTACTAAAGTAGTTGTTGACTCTCTAAGCACTGAATCAGTACAGCTGTACGTGAAAATACACTTTGATGTCTACTAGTAAATTTTATTTCTACTTTATTTATTTATTTATTTGTTACTGGTAATTTTATTTCTACTAGTAAAGAAGACTTATTCACTTTGCACATGGTACAACTTCTTCAAAATTTTAACAGAAGCAGCCTGAAAATGTAAATGTGAAAATACAAATATTTTCCTCCACTATTCTGTGGAGAAGAGGAATGCTTTGAAACTCATTTCTCATGCAGTAATTCATTGATAATTTAGGCTTGATTTGTTCCCCTGTTGCATATGGAAGGTCCAGACTTATCACAGGTGTCATCATGCACAGGCAACTGCTGTTGAATCCCTTGATGGACATAAAATGCTCTTGGCCATCTTTTTTTTGCATAAGACCTGTCTCTGAAGATGAGGAAAAAATATGCTAATGACTGTAATGTGGGCATAGTTCAGTAAAAATGCTATTAACAAGAAGCCTAGGATGGAAGTTACACCTGAGCAAGCAAAATGTCAGATTTCATACTGCAAAACAAGGGATGGGCTGGAGCAAGATGGAATGCTATTCATGCATGGTACTACTATTAAGCTGCCAGTGACAGACAGAACAGGAAAATAGCAAGAATAAACGAGTTGCTAACACAGGAGTAGTGTCTGACTAGTCAAAGTCGAGTGTTTAGGAGAAATGGCATGAAAAGTGAAGGAAAATAAGAACAACATGAGATTCTAAGTGTAAAAGAAGTGTGTGACTCAGCTTGTCTTTCCCCTCTCCTTAGGAGTGACTAGGAAGGACAGTTGTCACTCCAAATTAAATTACTTTGGCCAAGAAGACCAACATTTTAATTAGAAGATCAAGACAAAACAGACTGTGTGCCAATCTAAGGGCTTCTACCCTCCATCAGATAGCTTTTGGTGCAGAGAGGCCCCGGCTACAGCTTTGGTAGACTCAAACCGAAAAGCTCCCATGGCAGGGTGAATTTATCAGCTGAGAACCTTGCCACCAAACACTGTGGTATGCCAGCCTGGTTCTGCTACATCTAGGTACAAGTTGGTGCAAGTGTCCCAAGTACACAGTTATCACAAACATGTGAGGCCACTTGTCTCATCTTAAGAATTGTACAACGCCAGCAATGCTATGACTTTTTTTACATTTTCAAATTATGTACTTCCCTATGTACAGGGAAGTACTGCAGATACATGGAAAGAAAACTAAGACTTCAAACATGCTCGTTTATTTGCCAGTAGGTTGGTAATGGAGCATGACAGAGCACACATCAGACAAGAACTGTGCTTGCCATGCCAAAAAATCTAGGATCAACAATTATTACCTGCTTTATTACACTGCATATTACAACCAAATTATCTGACATTCAAGATCAGAGAGCTTAGACCAGAAGAGGTCATTTTTAAGTCATATGGCACAGCTGTAAATACAAGCTATTTAAATGGTATGCGGGCAATGTTTAGATTTGAGATTCCTTATGCTGCTGTTCTCACGCCTGACTTATCTAATGGCCTGCAATAGCTGTCCTATCTCTGAAAATTATTTTCCATATATTTTGAATTGTAGCCACGTGATAAGTATGTCCCAAAAGACAAGCTTCAGTTTCCTGAAACTGTTGTTAATGATGTTTCTTGCTCATCTGCTTACCATAAATTTTTACCTGATGAATACCTGTTTGGAGTGTATCACAGGAACAGTGCCTCGGAACAATGTGGTAAAAACAGGCATATGTTTTAAGGATAAGAAAATATGGCCATATTTGTTTATAATGTAATCTATTACATTACTCTTCTGAATGAAATCTCTCTCTTTTCCTTCAAAATACTGCAGAAAGAGAAAATATTATTAAAACCCCTGAAATGTATGCTATTAAAATATATCCTTAGTGATATGAGATATGAAGTCATACACACTTCAAGAATTTTAGAAGGAAAGCAACACACACAAAAATATGCATTTGAAGCCCTCAATTACCATATGAGGGCCAGGTCCATACAGCTTATCAACTACCAGTTATAACTTCAGTGTTTCACTGCCACAAAACTCATTAGACAGTGCATGGGTACATTTAAAAATCATCACTTGCTTTTTGGAGCACATTGCTATTATAAACAATCTCTCTTTCCTATGGGTTGCTGTGGTAATGGACAACTTTCTTATCTAGTGCTTAAATCCAGGCAAGCAGATGCAGCATAGCAAACTCCATTAGGGCAGATTTAAGCTGACAGCCAAAATGCAGGTTATTTTTAGCTCTATTAAATTGGTCTCCATTAGAGAGAAGGGCAATGGAAAAAAAAAACAACATACCCATAGACACAGTTCACACAAAGTGCTGTACAGCTATTCTAAGCAAAAATATAAACATTGCCCAGAGCTACAGAAAAAATACGCCACAGTTATTGTGTTCAATGAAACTTACCTATAACAACACTGTGAGCAGGATGTTCTTACAATTGAGTTATGGCCAGCTCTATGCTGGACAGGGCTAAGAGGAATGCAAAAAATGCCCAAGCCTAACACTTCAGAATGGCTACAGTAGACCGAAGGCTGTGTTTCCTCCTGCTGTTCTAGCTGGGTCTGCATGGTTTTATTTATTACTCTACTCAGGATTACCGCCTATTACAAACAGCATTCTCCTTTGTTTCAAAGACCATTTTGCATTTACAAAGCATATGTCTTCTCTGAAATAACTGCACAATTAGGTTAACCAAAATCTCAAGATTATTTGATGAAATCTTATCCTACACAGTTTGACAGCATGTATTAGAATTAACTAGGTGTCTCCCTTGCCATACATACGCTGCTGACGAAGAAGCAAATTCCTGTGGAAATCAGCCACTATGTACCTGCAAAGCTTTATGGTCAAAAATAACTGGAAATGAACTCAGGCTCCGTACACCTGCAGATGTTAGTAGAAGCAACATGGTATTCAAACTTCTTAAGTACCTCTAATTACCCTAGTAGTGATGAATATAGATGTGATTTCTAAATTTCCTATCCATTAGTTGAGTCCAAGAATTTTATCTTTTTCTTATATTTTGAATCTAAAAATAAATTATTTATTTAGAGGCATAATGAATGCCAGAATATTTCTGGAGGCATATCTTTACCTCTGAAATTTAAAAGAAACCACTGCCCCCTTTGTTTATGTATAGGAGCAACTCACTTAAAGCTTTCAGATCTTATCACTGGTAATACATAAATTAACCTGTTGCTTATTTCAGAACCAGGATTAAATATGATGATCTTTTCCGAGCAACAACATTGCTTTGTATCTTGGTATCCTACAAACACAAGAAGCACATGTTACATGGAATTTCCCAGTTTACACTGAAAACAGAACTGGCTCATTAGGAAACATGCTCCCTCAAGCCTGATGCTGTACTTACCCAGCCTGGGCCATGACCTCAGCTGAGTGTGGACCTCAGCCACAACTAGCCTCACTGGAAATTTATATTCTCAACTTTTTCTATATTTTACGTTTTTCCATGCATGATGTTTGTCTGCTAAAATCATTATAGTTCAAAAATGCAAACACTGAGCTAGCTAATGACTGAAAAACCTGACAGTTAAAAAAAGCATCTTGATATACTCAAAGGTCCTATTCCTGAATTCAGAGTCATGTGAGAGAGCTTGAGGCTTACAGAGGGTTTCACTGAAGAAGAAGTTTTATGGGAGCACAGGTCCACTGGATAGATGCCTGAATTGTTTCTTGTGTAGCTGTTCCTACGAAGAGCCACTTCACTAGGGCCTGATTTGCCAGTGTTGAGTAAAGCACTTGGGAGTGAAACAGCTATCCATTTTAGCACTGAGTATTTTCTTCTGATTTGCACTTGACTAAAATGGGTCCTAAAATACCAATTGCAGGTATCAAAACCTAAGCTAAAAAAAATTAAAATACTTCAAATTATAAAAATTCTAAAATTAAACAAAAAAAATTTGTTTTGGAACTACCAAAACATGAAAGAGAAGCCAGAAACATTTTTTAAAAAGCAGCTGAACCTTAGAAACATATTCATTTAAGTGGAACTGTGTAGCTGTAAATGAAAGCAAAACTTATTCTCACACTTCCTTTCTGTGTGCCTGGCCCATCTGTATGCCTGGCTTCCTTGGCAACTGGGCAAAATACTTTCAAGTATGCACTGAAAATTTCTGGGCACGGTTTTAGTTATATTTACATCACCTTGACAGTTTGGCACAAGACCACACTATTGAGAGATGTATAAGATGAAAGAACTTGCACTGCAAGTCAGATAATCCCTTAAGAGACCTGCTGAATTTAATTCTATACTACAAATAATATTTTAAAATAATAAAGCAACTTTGAAGCAATGCAAGGAGAACAAAGTTAAACTGCCTCTCCCATTCTTAACTTCCTCTGTTGTCCCAGTAAATTGCCACATGTACATACACTGACCAGCAAATACCAGGACACAGTGCTGCAAAAGGAGCATGGTTAATCGAGATAGAAGAATGAAAAATCGTCTAAGGAAGACTAGTTTTGCACACCTGCTTTATAGATGTGAATTAATTATTTTCAACTAGATTTAACTGTGGTGTTATGAATGCATTTCTCAAGAAACTAATATAGTGTCTCATGTGCCAAATGTCTGCACAGAATGTCTTGCTATGATTAAATTACAGAATGCAGAAAAACTGTTTATAATGGAAATGCTGACAGAACTATGCCTATTACGAGAGCTGGTATACCACATATCCTCCCAGAGCATAACAGTTCAGTTATGTATCTCTGAAAATAAGATGTGCAATCACAGAAGCTGTGCAGACACTGGTATGTATATATTCATGCAGTAAAATCAAACTACAGCAACAAAAATTGTGTACTGTGGACCTAAAAAAGCTCCTGATCCAAACCTCTGGTCAAATGCCCCTGTTTCCTGAAGCACTGTAGTGTGGATGTGCACAACAGGATGAACATCCAGTTCTGCAGATATTACTCCCAGCACCTCACAGTCCTTGGAGCTGAATCAATACCACTACCATGTGACTCCACGTAAATCACAAGGAGGAAGTGCTGCTTCACAGACAGGTAGACTAAGAGGGCATGACGTTAGGAAGCATAGATGGGATAGCAAAGATGGTTACCAAATTTCCACTGGTATCTTGAAAAAAACAGGAAAACCTATGTATATTTAAATAAATAAATAAAGTAATAAATAAATATCAATTACATAAAAAAGTGAAAATCAAGTATTTCAGTTATGACATCCTTGCAGACTTTTCTAAGTTAGCAGTTTTCTGTATATTCTTAAAGTCTACTGACTAATCTAAAAAGTAACAATTAAGATGACATTTTGCATAGGTGAGAACTGTGTACAAATCATGGAAAAAAAAGTTTTTCTCAACTGTGACAAGTGGAATATAAAACTGGACCAGCCAGTTTTGAGTGGAGCACTCATTAAGGGGTAGTGAGGGGGTGTCTATCTTTTTGAATCTGTACTCATCTCTTCATTATTTTTGGTGCCTATTTTAGAGCTTAAAACCTCTAAAAACACATCGTTCCTTTTTCTGTGTGAGCACAGCTTTAACTTCATGAATGACAACATGGTGAAAACATAACCAAAACTATATTATTTTATTAGCCAGTTATAACCATGCTTTTGTTTAGTCTTTTGGTATGTTCTTGTAGATTCTGTCAAAAATTGGTGCATACTAAAAACTTACCAAGAAGTAGTTATCATTGCATGGAAACTCTGTGCAGTTACTGGATTTTCTTTTCAATAGCATTAAATCTTGCAAAGTCTAATGCAACTTACTAAAAGTCTAATGCTTGACTTTTTCTTGTTGAACTGTAGGTACCATAGAATGGAGAAGAGTCTTAATTGAACATCATGTAAAGACACTCCTGCCAAAGACTGTCTCTTGCCCTGGAAATGCATCCACTTTGGGAGTAGAACCCATAATATTTTAGAAAAAAAATATGGAATCTTAATAAGAATGTGACAGATGTGAGGTTTGTTTTAGAAAGAGGATTTGATAAAAGGCACCTTTTCCCAACGGAAAGTAACAGAGAAAGAAAGGACATTTCTGAGGCATCCTGGAGAAAGCTGCGGCGATACCTGTGCCGGGAGTGTACAGACGCCTTCCCTCGGGGCCTGCCCATCAGCAGCTGTCAGAGGACTGACCCCCACACGGACGAAACCGGACGGCGGCTGTTTCCTCGGCAAACCGAGCCGCGCCGCCCCGCCGGGCAGCAGCGACACCCGAAACGTCGCGGTGCAGCCGCGGGCTCCAGCAGCGCCCGGCGAGGGCTCCGGCAGCGCCCGCAGGGAGCTGCGCCCGCGGGCAGCAGCGCTCTTACCTTCCCCGTGCAGCGCCCAGGGCAGATGCGCGTAGTCCCAGTGGTAGCCGCAGGCGCTGTCCTCGAAGGTGCACGCCCCGGGGGAGAGCAAGGCCGCCCGGGGGAGCCGCAGAGCTGCAAGGACAAAGCGAGCCCCAGTCACGGCACGCCCGGCTGGGGGCCGTGGCTGACCCACGGGGAGCGGGAGCGGCGCCCACCCGCGCCCCGGGCCGTCCCCGCCGCCGCTTACCCTGCGCGGCGAGGAGCCAGAGCCGCAGCATCTTCCGCGCCGGAGCCGGGGCTGG